>SNQJ01S0065024.1:0-12005 GCA_010110895.2 Picea sitchensis | reverse complement strand
ATGAATGCAGATTTAGGGAACTCTGTCTTATTTGTTTATAGGAACATTTTCAACAAGTGTGTGTAGTACCTGAAGTGCCTCAGTGATTGGTAATTCACTAGCTACTTGTGTACATTATCGACTATGAACTCTTCAAAACTGATACAGATTTATGGACTGGACTCTGTCTGAAAAAAGGTCAACAGAAAACCCAACATGACCTCTACTACAAATTTGTCGTTATACAAACATAAGATTTGACTAAGTATGGAACAGTCCCATTGGACCTCAATAACCATGATGCTTACATGCAAAGGCAATGACAGACTCTCAAAATGATGTTCAGGTTTAACAATGGTCTGCAAAAATAGGGTTTTGACCTCGGGGGGACATTCTCTGTAGACTATAATTAATTTCTCTTCCTTGAAGGGTTCAAACGCTACAGGGGAAGATTCTTGTGTACCAAGGGCATGTCGAACTGACGGGCTATCTACTCTACACAAGACCTCTGACCCTAACCTATTTAAAATGACCTTTTCTTCCTATGAGTATTTCTCGGCACACCAACTTATGAATTCCGGGAAAGGGAATGCGATTTCGATGGTCGTAAGGGACTATGGAGGATTGAACTGCTTTTAGGAAAGGTATTTGTCTTCCTACATTATCTAACAAATTGGATTTGGATACATAAATGGGTGAGACAGTTATCTCTGTGTCAAATATATCAGAGTCTCTGTCAATTAGGGCTTCTTCTTTCGAGGCGGGATCTTGTTCTCTTACGGATAAAATGACAGGATTCATGGCCATGATGAAAAATACCTGAGAATGAGTGAAGAATGCGCGAGTGTGGTTCACTGTTGAGATTTAGTTCGAATGAAGTGTTTGCGCAAATTTTCAAATGTTCAAATGATTTGAAATATCATAAAATAATGACTGGGGACCCTCCTTTTATACATGTTTTTTGATATCGGAGGAGAGGAAAAGTGGTTTGGGGTAGACCACTTTTCACCTCGATATGCCTTTGGCAGCACCACGTCGTCGTGATTTGAAACCACGATATTTCTATCGGCCCGCTTTCAAACGATTAAACCTTGCGCTAGTTCCCCGCCCGATATGCTTTATGACTGTCGATTTGGGATGTTTTTAGATCTTTGGCCTGCTGGATCACATCAAACCCACGCCTCCGCTATATTTAGTCCTTCTCTACTAGATGTGACCCTGTCCTCCAAACTATTGCATCTTCGTACCGATCTGGCCCCTCTCTAAATCCCGAGACTTGGATTCCATCGAAAAATTGTTATGGTGATAACAGAGCCCCTGTTGGTCTGCCTGTTCACTTACAAATTACAGCCTTGAGGTTGGCTATTGCTGAGGCAGAGGATGATTTTCAACCTTTACAAAATCATTTAGACACACTCATCGAACTATAAGAGGTAAGAAAAGACGCATTTCAACACCTCCAAAGAAGTAAGACATTGTTAAACATTCCTTCGATAAAAGAGATACAATGGTAAATTACAAAGTAGGAGATGATATCCTACTGTGGGACAAAGAACATGAGGACCCATCCAAACACCGCAAGTTTGATTCGTTATTGTTGGGTCGTTACACAATCTATGAGGTTTTAGGGACAAATGCTTTCAGATTAAAAAACTTGGATGGAAAGCCACTCCAATTCCTTGTGAATGGTCATCACCTAAAGTTCTTTTACTCCCGAGGGACCTCGTCATCCTGTACATGAGTCACCACTTGTTCATTTTTTGTTTGTATGTATTTGATATTGCTGATTTATGCTTGTATATATCTTCTTGATTTCAATTGGAGGCCTTTTGCTTGTTTGGTTTCAATTTTACGTGTAAGCGCCTTTTGATTTTTTCCTCAATTTTTTGTCTTTTTCATTTTAATGTCGTAGACTGCCCTCTTCTTCTTAATTTTTGGTATGTATGGTGTTCATGGGAAGGGTGTTGTCCTTGTTATTATATGGATGTTTGAAAAGAATACACCCCGAGGAACCCTTTTATCATGCTTGGCTTACGGAAAAATCTGATGTAATATCATCTTAAATAGGAGTAAACCAGATTGTTATTTAATCAAAGTTAGCGGGGAATGTCTAAGGGGTTAACATATCATTCTCTAGTGAAGTTGAAACTATGATGGCATGATGTCTTACATAGCTATGTGATTGCAACTACACTTTACCCGACCACTTACAATCTGATTTTTCCAAGCAACATTCGTTTTTCCTATGAAGTTACATCACTTGTGAGCACTGATATATTTTATCACCTACTGCCAATTTTTTTTCATATTTATTTACTCCCTTGATTGACTGGTTTGCTTGCTAGTTTTTCTCAAGTGGGTCTCTGATTTCAAAGGATCCCCATTTTCTTGTTTGTGTGTCGAGAATCGAAGGCATGCATTAGACTTTGTGTTGAGCCAAGGTTCACCTTAAGCCTTGATTCTCACAGTTAAGCCATAATCTGGGTGAGGGACCCATGTCACTTGGGCCACATTGCTGAACAAAACCTAGGTCATTATTCCCATTCTTCTATCCTTTGTGAAGCTCGGTATAATTCTGTTGTGAATCTTTACTTCGCCACTTTCAATCTTCAGTTATCTCTAATGTGAAAAATGGTCCTTATACTATATTTGAATCCCCCCCCTCACCCACCTCGGTCACTTCGAAAGTATAAATTTCCACCGAGTATTCCCTCCTGTCACACGGGTGATCCCATTGTTCTACATGCTTTGGAAGGCATTTTCCCTCAGGCGCCAAGAATGTTGACCCAAAAATCTTCTTTGGGTTCAACATGGTGTCTAACACCTTCATTCCTCCACAAGTTAGCTTGAGGGTTGCTCTAAGCAGCCCTTTGTGCTATGGTTCCAGTCTAAGACAGTGGCGGGGGTCATAGTTGTTATGGCCTCTTCCCTTGAAAGAATATCTATTGGCTTCCTTCAGAGGGTTTTTATCTAAGTATGTAAATATTTATCAGGCACTAGAGAGTATTAGGTAACAAGGTCAAGTCAGTTGGCAATAGTCCAGATCAGTTCAGGGTTTTTGAATTCAGTTAGGTCAGTGCTTCTATGATCAGTTCAGGGATAGTAAGGTCAAATGGATATCAGATTCATGGTTTTCTATACTCTACTATCGCCTTTTGGGCATCAATATAGCAACCATGATCATCACTATGTCCATCAACATCTTAAATAATACCCAAACGGGCTCATCTCGGCCTTGCTCGGCTTGTCATGGGACCATGTTCTTTTCCCCTCAGAGGAGGTCTTTCTGGGGTAATTTTTCAGTTCTGAAACCCTACCACATCGTAATTCCTCATGTCAAGGCTGCTCAGTTCATATTTGATGAGCTAAGCATGCAATTGCGAGAATTTTATTGTTGGCCCCTTTCGCTTGTCACTAGGCGGGTCCCTGTCGCAAAGAATAAAATGAATTCTGGTAAAATTTTTGGAAATACAATGCTTACATATTGTATGTATCAGGAAAATATTTCCAACGTGCTATCATGAGCCCGATTTTGAGTCTGTATGACCCCCCTACGAAGGGCGCAAAGTTCACGTCACTCGAATGGCCAAAACCAACAAATGTGACTTCCTGGTATGAGTCTGTTCAGATTTCTATTTTAAAAAGAAAATAAAACCTAAGGATGGTGTAGGGCAGTGCGAGACCTTTTCAATGGTATATCCCGTACTTGGTTTCGACTCCCGATTGGTGAGAACGAGCCTTCACAAGTCCATGATCACTTTTGTACACCAAATTGGTTGCAGAGGTATAGGGGTAAAAAATTGTTGTTAAGGGGTTTTAAATCAGGGATTAAATGATGCCATGATGTAATGGACTCAAATACCTTTCCAATGGATCCTAATTTGCCTCATTCTGACCTCATATGGCCCGGTTATAGTTGTCACAAGTTTTTCAACTATTTCGGGCAAAGGAGGCCAACCAGCTTGCATAGCGGGGTTTCATGACAGACAAAAAAGTTATTAATGGCCCCAACACACAAATATATGGCCAACTCATTGAATTAATCATCAATACCTTTCGGATGATGCTTCATTTTCCTAGATTGGATATCGTATGGCGATGTGGCGCCTTTCGCAAGATGGGTGTCATGTGGGCCCACCAGCAAGTCAAGGCCTTTAAGAGGTAACTATTCCGGGACAAAATTGAGGGGTGAGGTGGCATCATTTCAGATTGGTGACCACATATTATCGAAGGGATCGTAAGACCTTTCCAACAACGTGCTTTGTGTCCAATTCCGACCTTGTCTCATCTGGGAACATTTTCTGCCTAAGTCAACAAAGTCATGGTCAAAAGTCAAAGTCAAAGTCAAACTTTGACTCGACACAGTTTTCGAGGGAAATATTAAAAAATAATGGAAAAATAAAACATCAGAAAACTGAGAAAAGAAAGGAAGCGACACACAGGCTCCCTCATGCAAAAATTAGAAAAATATTTTTTTTTGGAAAATACAAAGCCCACCCTCCTCTCCTCTGGCTCATTTGACAGGTGCATTGGAGAGGGAAAGATCTCTGCAACTCATACAACCATGGCAGCAAAGGGTTCAAGTGCAGGTCTTCATTGGGAAGCAAGCCATAACCGTGCATCAACCTCATACACAGTTCCAGGTAACCATGGACACCCTTCCTTTTTAATCATGCTTTTGATTGCCCAAAAGTTTTATTATTGTGCTGGTTATGATGGGTTTTTGCACTGAAAAAGGGTTATTTTTGCCATTAAAATTATGATTTCAGAGTTGATATGTGTGTCTGCATGGTTTCTAGTTCAGATATATGGTGGTTGGTGTGATTATGGTTCATTATTTTCCTGTGCAAAGATTCAAAGGGAAGGGGATTCGAACCCTTCTTGGGCATCGGGCCCAAGTCTCCAGGGCCCTTTAAAGAATGAATTTTTCTAAGTTGAATGGCCATTTGCAGACTTGTATATTTATAAATTCCAGGCCCTAGGCTTTGAACCCCAAACCCCCTCCCTTTCGTCTGCTCAAATGCCCATAAATTGGCCAAAAAAATGCCAAAAAAGGGGGAGGGGGTTTGAACCCAAGACCTCCCAGTCCCAAACTATGGAGAAAAACCCAGTTTTGATCCAAAATTAAAAAAATCAAAATTTGATTTGATAGTGTTCGGCCACCCGTACACCACCGCCACCCTCGCGCACAACAAAAACCCTTCCATCAAATTTGTCCGCTCCCTCCTCTCCCCACGCGCTGCCTCCACTTCATTCCCCGCGCGCACAATGCCCTCCTCCTCTCGCTCATCTCCATACTCCGACTCACTCCTCCACCCCTCCTTCGCTCTCCTTTCCTCCCTCCACCTCACAACCATGCACGCTCCCTTCTCACACACCAGAAAACCCACTCCCCTCTCTCATCACCTCTCTCCACCATACCTTCGCGCCACGGCCTCCCTCCACCCTCCTCCATCACCAGTCCCTTCCATCTTCTCACCACCCCGCGCCCAACAAACTCCCATTCTCCCTCCTTCACGTGAACCACATACCCTCCTCCTCTCCATATCCTCCAACCACCGACAACGACTCCATTAGGGGGTTTCAGGCTGGTCGTATGGTGCGTCATTATAGGAAATTAGGGGGCACCAGGAAGGAGGTTTAAATTATTTTTTTTTTTTTTTTTTAAATTAATTAATTTTTTTTTATATTATAATTATTTTTTTTAATTTTATTATTAATTTTAGATTTAGCTTTATTATAATAATAATAATCTATTTTTAAAGGTCACTTGATCAAAATACATCCACACCAAATTGGTGTATGAGACCCTGTTTGTGGGATAAAGGGACCCCCCCTCCCATAGCAGTTGTTGGTAAAGTCTACGAGAGTATACATACCCTACCCCCCTCTGGTTGAACTTTGTGACCTCTTAAGAGAAAACACATATTCTTAACCATTAGGCCCCACATTATTTATGGATTTATATATATATATAATAAAATTATTATTAAAATTATAATAAACCTATATAATTTTATAATTAACCTATTTTAATAATAATAATTAATTATAAAATTATATAGATTTATTAATTTTAATAATAATTTATTATATATATGCTATATATATATAAACTAACATTAAAATTCTAATTTCCCCACAGGTCATTTGGGCTTTTAATACCATAACCATACATCTGGAGGAAACATTTCACAGTAAATAGTCAAAATGGCTTGGGATGATGAAGCTCATAATGCATCTATGGCATTCACCTCCTCAAATTCATCCTAGAATTTCAGTGGCATGTCCCATAGTGATAGGGGCTCGTAATTGGCCCAAAACCTTGCGTCAAAGGAGGCGAGGTGGGGGCCTCAGAATGAGAATAGCAGGCGAGCGAGGGAAAACCCATTCAAGATATAGGTATGCATGCACAGCATCTGGCCTTAAATTCTGAGTGTCAGCATAGTTTTTTTCCCTCAATTTCAATTTTCACGACCCGATCTCGACCAATATCTTCCCGCTTGCTTGCTACGGGGCCATATCTTGCTCATTTGGAGTCAAATTTGCAAGCGAGAGGAAAGGTGGTGAACATAGATACATCATGGAAACATAAGAATATTTGAAAGTTTTTTTTTGCTTTTGTTTGGTATAGGGAAAATCCTCAAATATTTAGACCCGGGGGGTCCCTTCTTCTCGGAAAATGTCAAATCAAAGGCAGCTGCTTCAAATAAGCTCCACAATTAAACTTCTAGGCAAAGGGGGCTATAATTGGAGTCTGAAAATTTCTTGAACAGCGGGCATATCCTTGCATATAGCACGACCAAACCCAAAGTCCCGCCCTCCTCTAAGCAACTCTTCAGTTTCACACGTTGGGGCTTCATCTTGGTGAATCTGGCAACCATGGATGGCCATGAACTATCCTAGTTCACTTCATCTACAATTGAAAAACATGGAAGAAATCAAAGAGTCTTTTGGATGACACAAATCCCAAGGAAAATGATGATGTGACATTAATTTTTGTCATTTTATGAAATGACCCCAGCAGCCTTTTTTAATAGTTTGGTCTTGAAGGATTTACTTTGGCTTGTAAAAGAATTGTAATTAAAAGGGTAAAGTCAAATCTGATTTGATTCCCTTTTTAACGGTTAAGTTTACTTTTTAGTAAAGAGAAAAACACTTTAAAGGGTTGGTCACTTGTTACTTTTCAAGGTGACAAGTGTTTTGTGACCTAACCCTAATCCTTCACCTATTCTTTATAAATAAGAGGGATGCCATTGTACAAAGGGAGGATGACTATAGTACCAAAGATCTGTTGAAATTTTCCAAAGCTCTTTGTGTGTGTGTGATACTTGTTAAATTTTGTTTGTTGGGCATGTTACTTGTTGGTTAAGGGTTGAAGGGTAGTAGTAAGTACTTGTTATGTTAGCTATCTATCTCAGTTGAGGGGTAGTAGTAAGTACTTGTTATGTTAGCTATCTCCAGGAGGGATTGGTTAGCTAGGTGTTTGTTGCTGCTTCCTTGGGTTCAACTTACTTGCTTTCATTTATTAATAGCCTTGTTTAACTTATTTGACGTGTTGTAGTGCATATTTCCTAAAGTATTCAACTGTTTTCAGCCTTAGTTAGTGGTCAGGAGTCCTAGAGCCCCTTAAGACAACCCTTAAATAATCCCCTTAGCTGGATGTTTATACTTTCTTGCTTCTTTTATTTTTTCATGTAAATTTCTGATATGATTTTCTGCTATTAACCTTGCTGCCCCAAATAGGAAAATTGACCATTTTGGTTAATTTCTCCCCCCGGGACAACCATCTTAGTTGGTCGTGATCTAAATTTTATGTGTAAATTTATGTTTCATTTATTTCAGTTTTTCATATAAAATCACTAAAATTTTGTTGTTTGCCTAGAAGGATACAATCTGGTCACCTATTATGCTTCTCTTAAGTGGTTGAGGACCATCTAAAGATCCACTTGAGGCAAAGGGGCTAACAAGAAAATGGAGAAAAAACATCAGATCTAATTAGTAAATCCACCCATTCACACACATTTTCACCTTGAATTCACTTGCACTCATTCTAATTTTTTTTGCACATGTAACCATGTCAATATGCTTTTCTCATGTAGATAGGTTGAACAATTTGCTTATAAATTTCTGTTCATAAAATCTGATTTTCCCTTCGTAAATAATCATCATTGTTTCAAATTTCATTGAGTAAACTTCCAATCCCCATATAAGGAATCAGTTGGGGCTTTCATGCATATGGCGACTTTGTTACTCGCAAAGAGCCTCAACCCATTCCCTTGGGTTGGATGGTATAATTGTTTACTTGTAATTAGTTGATATTGTCTTTCTTCATTGTATATTTTCTCATATACTAATCTACAGGTGGTTGCCCCTAAAGGGGCCACACAAAATCAACAAGCTAAAACATTCATAAAACCACAAAAAAACATGAAAACAAAGCAGGGGTTCACTCGATACACATTCAAAACAAAACCTATATTATTTATCTATATGCGTACACATACTATTTAGCTGTGATGTATATGTCACATACTTATTTACTTATTTTTGTATAAATCTTTAGATAGATTTCAATTTATTGACTGGGAGGCACGCTTGCGAAAGCAAGACGTGACCTCACCACGTGGATGGCCTGGTTCTTTATTTCAAGTAATTTCAATTTCATAGAATACTAAGTGTCAAAGCCAAGGAGTATTCATCAAGAGCTCCTCGGAAGTTGTTTAGTTAGTATAAATTACGTGGTCTTTCCTTAGTACCACACAGTCAAGGAGTTGAATATCTCAGCTTTGTTGGGATACTACACTGCTTGGGTAAGCTCAACTAAAACTCCCTCTGGGGGTTCTTGGGCCTCTTCCTTTTCGCAGATATCCTTCTTCCATCCAAGCGGCTTTGAGAGCCCAAAAGTGCAAGTGACGAGAAGCGACTAATACCTGATTCTCTGAACTAAATTGGGCACTCTTCAACCTAACCACCGTGGTCTACTAAGTCTACTCTTCTTATACTAGTTGGCACAATTTCGGGATAATAGGTGTTTTCATGTTCGGGATAACCTTTAAAACGGTTTGGTGGCCAATGCATGTGTTAATAAATTGAAAATTCACAAATAAAATACATTTTAAAGTCAAACTTTTTGTCAGTCCACCCTTCATCCACAAATAGAAATTGCAGTTGTAAATACTCTCCTAAACATAGTTGTAACAACTCGTAAAAAGGTTGTCCATATTGATTTACAACCCCCCCTTTTTGATCTGACAATTTTTCGAGATCACTTCCCGTGTCACCACAGGGAGTACCAAGCTATTATGGGCTTGTTTCCCTACATTAAAAGCTTTGAACAACTTGTTGTTCGTAATTTATAACCATCTGAAAAGACTTGGCCGTAGTTTTTAAACTCACTTTTCACCCTTATTTTTTACTTTTTTCACTTGAGGCATCCACTGGTCTATATTCTAGGACCCCGATTTACCCCGGGAACCCATTCTGGGCCATTTTCCAAGGATTTAAGGGAGTGAACAACTCATTGTTCGCTTTGTTTAGTTTGTTGTCCTAAAAATCGATGAACTTATTTTCATCCCATTGTCCATAATTTTCACCCTCCAAGTCATTTTGGCCATTCATTAAGTTGAGGGAGGACAAAACCCAGTGTGGGTGGTCCTAAGAAAGACTTCTCATAAGTCTTTCAGCTCTCCTATTTCCCCTTATTTACTTCCTCAAGAGAAGGACCATCTTAGGTGCAGGTAGTCTCTATTTCGTGTCGAGCTATCAAAGAGGCTGTAACCGGCTTCACAACCGGATATGTTAGATCTGTCCCAATGGATGAATTTTGCTTATAACAGTGCCTTACAAGCTTCAAGAAAGTTCAAGAGAATATACTCCACTAGTAATCTTCCAAGAGTTGTGAAGAAGGGACTTGTTCAATAAAATCCTAAAGAGAGTGCATCACCATCACTATAGAAGTACAACTACACTTAAAATCATTCATAAACAACATCCAATAGATTGAATGAGACCACTTACTCAAAAAATTGATTCATCTTCAAAACCCTAGCCAAGAGCATCCATGAAATTTGAAATACAATCCACAAGACACCATCCTTAAGAATTCACTCTAGTTATCCATCCATAACAAATATAGAAGAAACGAAGTAGACAAGTAATTTTTCTACACAAGTTCTAGTAATGATTCACAAATGACAAGTTCTTCGCTATTTATATGATAGATCTAGTAGTGTTCTCATTAAAATAACAATAATTTCCTCGCTTTAAACCCTAAGAAAATATAAAAATGTATTTATCTCTCTACAAACCCTAGAGATAAGGTCATAATACATAAAATATCCATGATACAAGAATGGACGAATCAAAATACCCCCAACGATGCTCCCAAAATGAAGTAAAATGTTCAAAAGGTAATAATTCCTCCTTAAATGCACGTTCAAAGTCACACGTGTGGTCTCCCAAGAGTGTATGGCTCACTCAAATGATGGGAAAAGTCATGCGTAGGGGCTCCGAAGTGAAATATTCCCTCCAAAGGAAGCAAAATTTCATCCTCCAAGTGTAAAGTCATCACCCAAAGGTGCAATGTCTCCTCAAAAAGGTTCCATAGCCTCCCCAAAAGGTGATAGGTCATCTCTACAAGGTGTGATGTCCTTGAAGAATCCGAACATCCTCAAAGAAGCTCCTCTTTTTCCTTGTTGTCTTTCTTTTCCAAACTACTTTTTCTATTGGTGAGATCTTTTTTTTCCAATATTTTTTTGTTTTCTTTATGTTTTTGTTTGTCGATTTTCTTAACCAATACTTCTTTTTATTTTGGAAGAAATTCTTCTCTTTTTCTAGTTTCACATAGGTCTTCACATACCATAAACATTAACAATCCTTTGAGTCAACTCTATTCTTTATTATTTGTTTTATGGACTTTCTATCCATACAAAAATATTCAATGCAAATTCTAATTAATTTAGCTACATCTACTAGAGATTGGTTTGCAATTTCATTGTTTTTATTTTTCATCATGTAATGATATTTTTCAAAAATGGGATGTGGCATACTGGTTAGGAGATTTTTCTTAATATCATTGTCCTCTCCATGGCCAATTTTATATGTTGGCTTTTCATAATCAACCATAAACTCATTGAAACCTTTTAGATTGATTGGTTCCATTCCCATTAACATTCAAATATCACTACCATTTGATGCTTCCTTCTGTAATCTGAATGTAGATACAATAGTTTCTTTGAGAGAATCAATGTTTGTAATTTGAACTATAAAAAAGGGTTTCTACCCAATAGGTTATGTTCCTTATTTTATCATTAGCTATTTGAGGAAACTTATCCATCCAAAACATGAGTATGAACTTGAATTGGGATATGGTTGTGCCTACTATTTTATCATCTATTATGTTATTGTCTTGTTGTATTAGATGACAAAGATTAGTCCATTCTTGGAGACATTCTACTCTCTATCTGGTGCTCAAATTGTCAAATTCTAGAGGCAGATTTAATGAGGATTTCAACTGTAAGTTTGTCATTGGTTTTTGGTTGACCTTGTGGATTTGCAGATTCTACCCTATAAAAGTTGGGGAATGGTTGCACCTTTGGCATTGTTTACAAATGATGTCTTTGTCTTTTTATCTTTCTTATTTCTTCAAGTAATGTAGCTAGTTATGTCATTTTCCCTTAGCAGATTTATCTAAGATTTCAACATTCTTCACTAATGTATTATACATTGTTTTAAAATCACCTATGAACATATTTATAACATTTTCTATCTGGCTTGTGTTAGTGATGATAATTAAACAAGATGCCTCAACTCTATGGGCACTTGCTTTTAATTCTATAACATTTGTTTTAAGACTCTACGATTCAATATCCAATAATCTATTTTGTGTTACAATATCATCTATTTTATTTTGTGTAGAAAGCATCCATTTTTTGTGCCAATTCTTTTGTCTTTTTTCCAGAGACAAATATCCATCTCCTTGTATGTTGGTAACTACTTGAACTTGTATTTTCCACTTATCAAGC
>SNQJ01S0065023.1:65613-81933 GCA_010110895.2 Picea sitchensis | reverse complement strand
ATCAATATCCAAATTGCTAAGCATTCAATATTGCAACAGTGGACATATAGGTACTTGGATGAGAAATTGAATGCTGTAGGAGGTGGCATATAGGCTGTTGAACTAGAAAACAATTTCTCATCCAATTGCTTATATGCCACCTCCGGCCGCATTCAATGATAACGGACCTTTTCCAAGACCCGAAGTTAAAGTTGGAGGTACTTTTGAAAATGGAGAATGATGGCTGTCAATATCAAGTCTACTACAGAGTCTTTAAGATAGGTTACCCACCAACTATATACATATGTGGGGGTGGGATATTAATAGAAAAACTTTATAAAGTTTTTCTATTAATGCCTTCCCCACCCACACCAACTGCATATTGATCGCCGAAAAATGATAGGTTACCCATCGGCTGTCAAAAACGACTGCCACCCTGCCACCAGTAATTAGTCCATATACCGCATTAATTACAGTCAAACTGTTAGTGATGATGAGCAAGAATACGGAGAGCAACTTGCTTTTAGTCATCTCAGTCCCATGTAAGAGTGCGCTGAAAATACATCGTCAATATTTTGCGTCACGGCTCAAGAATGGTATGTGACTATGATGATTCTATAACTGTGTGGAGCTTCATGATTTTTAGGGGTAGAATAATGTTCATCACAGGCCCACTCTGCTTTTTAAAGGACGCCAATTAATCGCTCACATTCTATCAGTCCGTGCAAACTGAAATAACATAAAGTTCTGTCATGTGAATATTTTCAATATTTTCTTAATGTCGATCCGAAGTTAGATATTGATTTGGACTTTTCAATTATTTAAGTAATAAAAATAATTGAAAATAATATCTTCTCAAAAATGATACCATGTTTTTTTACCTTGTTATGATTTTCAACTCTCTCCTCTACTTATAATAATTTCATTTTAATTTTTAGAATATATTTTTAGAATATAATATATTAAATTATGTATTATTTGTAAATGTTGGATTTAATAAATTATTGTATAGCTTATCTTCTTTCAATAAGACCTATTAAGTACTTTTTGTGTGGCTAAATAATGTAAAGAGTCATCCTTATAGAATAAGGTTCACTAATTAGCTAGTAGGATTATAGGTTAAGCTTAAAATAATGAGAAATTATTTATAGTTGTAGAAACTATGTAATGTTATGTTAAGAATTATCATCTTATTGGAATGCTACTCATTGGAGATTGCATCCTCAAATAAGTAAACATTGTTGATTTATTGGATTATCAACAAAGGGTTCAATTTTTAAATGTGCTATAATGTAGTGTACATCTTTTATTTTGGGGGGTTGGAATTTCTTGATATATTTTTCTTAATTTATCTATGTCTATTATATAAGTACATTATAAGTCGTATAGGGGAACTTTCTTGTGCCCGTGAGCACCCAAATTTTAAATATTTTTTTCAATGTTAGAAATGTGTTCCAACATCTATAAATATCGAGAACTATCATTCGGTGGGTAAAATTGAGGATGGGAAGCATACAAACAAAGAATACAAATGGGGTCACTTGGTTGGATGTGCTTGTACACCTTTGTTGGTACCTGGAAAGTAGTACCACATTCAATAGAATTTGTACACAACTTCAATTTTCCACATACCTTCAGCTATAGTAGAAGACCCCCTAAGTGTACGTAAGACCATCCCTACATAAGTGTTTCAATTGTTTGTCAATATAGTACACCAAGCACAACACTTGGGGAGATCACTCACGCATACTAGGGAAGTGTGTGTTATGACTAAGGGTATGTTTAACCCTCCTTAGTTAGCATCATGAAAGATCAATTAAGTACTATTGTTGGAAACCCCGTGATATATTGAGTACTATTGTTGGAAACCCCATGATATATTAGATATTGGTGTAATACCAAGATGTGTTGATGTGTGATCCTCTTCCTCTCTCCCGGGATGGTCCATGAGACCTAGGAGTGCTTATGAAGATGGACATGACCACATTGTTGATGTACCCTCTTATGCAGTGATGATATAGTTTATAGGTCACTATGAGACTCATGTGGACATGTTTTGCCATTATGGATCCTTGTTTGACTTTGTCCTAACAGGTACCCCCTTGTTGTTTTTCTTTCCCTCTTGTTTTATGTGATTGGGGTTTTACTTTATGTGATTGGGGTCTTATTTTATGAGATTGGGGTTTTGTATGTGTTTAAGGTTTTTATAAATTATATTAATATTAATTGACATATTAATTAATATTTATATTAATTAAATGTCAACATTTAATTATAATTGTAATTATCCTAACCCCTCTCCCTAACTATAAATAAGACCCTACCTTATTGCATTTTCACCTACACTCACTCTCTCCTCTCTCTCCTTGTTGCGGCTAACTCAGTGACTACTCTCATTTGATTGGTGCAACCTCTCCCTTTTATTATCAGTTTCATATCTAAGTCTTTTGTGTTGGTTGGAAGCTTCTTCATTGGGTCTGCTCATGGTTGATTGTTGGATCTGTTTTCCTCTGAGTTGTAAGGTGCCTCCCAGAGCTGCCAGACCTTTTTCATGAGTTGTTGGACCTGTTTGTGAGTGTCGGATCTTCCCTCTAGGTCTCGCGGCCTCCTCTCTGGACTGACATCATGTTGTGTGTAGGTTGTGGCTCCTTCTACTAGCTGTCGCGTGGTATTCTGAGTTCCCTATGGGGATTTCCTTGTTGTCCAAATCTGTGCGGAGGGTTTTCTTGTGGTTACTTTATTTGTTGTCTAGATCTATGTGGAGGGTTTTCTTGTGGAAAATCTTTGTTACTGTCTTGCTATCCAGATTGCCTATGTGAGGGGGTTTGTTATCCAGTTTCATTCATGTGTTATATCACTATTTTATGGAGGGTTTTTATGTTGGGGGTATTACTGTTAAGTCTGTGGTTTTATTGGTGTTTCTTTTGGAGGTCTCTATCTATGGAAGAACTGTCCCACAGTCCACATTGACAGAGATCAAACCTTAGAGGTTTGATCCATGAACCTAAATTAAATTCTAAGCATATTTACATAGGCATACATCCACACATGTGACAGGTACATCTTTCATTGAATCAGGATGTAAGATAAAAGTTTATTTTTATACCCAAAAATCTTGTTTGTTTCCATATCTGTTTATATCTCCTCTTCTTTATGTTGATCTAGTAAACATAAAAAAATTTAAAGCATTTTGTTTTTCAATTTTCCCTAATTCTAACAGTTCTTCTGGGTTTATCTCAACATTCTTACCCCATAAGAGTTGCACCAATTTGTTGAATTGATGGTCAAGGTAAATGTTGAATTCATTGTGGAGGGATTCTATGTTACCGTCAATGTGGTGTTCCAGTTGGGACACCTTTTCCTCCAAGTTTTCTTGGGATTGAGAGCGAGTAGTAGGCATGGTTAAGGATGAGGTAGCAACGGAGGTTTCGATATGGAAACAATGGGCTTAAAAATGATAGGTACCCGGGTGATTAGGAAAAAGAGAGGAATCTAATGGGATAGGTCTCAAGAAAGGCGTCCTAGAGGGGGTTGGGTCCGTAGAAAAAAAAAAGCCTTAAAATTGAAGGTTACCACTCGATCAAAATGAAGAGAGGAATGCAATGGAATAGGTCACAAATAAAGGTGTTGATAGGCCCAAACATTTTTTTTACTCCTACGGAGTTATACTCTGAATAGAATAATACTGCAGAGGGCGAATGCCCAAATTATTAACAAGACGAAAGATGTAGTAATTTCGCAACCCCAATGCAGACGACAAGGTTGCACTGTAATAGATCTTGTATTTTCTTTTTTTGTTCCATTCCCAAGGGTTAGGGTTTGTAGGGAATCTATAGTCAAGGGTTTTTCCTGTGTTATAGCTCTCTGATATACGTGCGGGGTCTAACAATAGTACTCGGTCCAATATCTCACGGAACCAACTAAGGAGGCTAGACTGTACCCTTAGCCGTACTACTTGACTACCGAGGTTGATCTGGATTATTTTTTAGAACGAAATGAAAGTAGAGATACTACAATGAAATACACATAAATATTGCCAGAAATAAAGAAATACAGTAATACACGATTTATATTCATGATATAAATGTACAGAGACTATAAAAATACAGAGTGAAAGAATCGCTAGAATGGTGGAAGCTTATCTATGAGAAGACATGTGATGGCTACTCGCATTCAAAAGAAGATGATTATTACAATGAGGCTCCAAAGGATTTTTTAACATAAGTAAAATCCAAAACCCTAACACTGGAAGATGAAAAGCCAAAAGGTTTGTGGACCCTGATCGGAGTAGTTGACACATCAACTTCCCAAGGGTGTAACTTTTTCATATGATCTATGTTTGGGGTGCTTGATACACCGTTGGAAAGATCTAACCGAGAATAATGATTTTTTACTAGCCCAGGCCAGTACCTCTAGCAATCCCCTGGACCCCAAATCCCCAAAAAACATTGTGTAGGGCATCAAAACGGCCTCGAAAGTTTGGAACCCGAAAAATTGTCGAAAAATGGCAAGGTGGAAAAAAAAAATTGAGCCAGTGGAATAGGTGGGTGACCACCAATATCCACCTGGATCACGAGTACTAGAGAGTCACTTCCTGAGTTCTGTTCTCAGTGACACTATAGTAGTCAGGAGATCGATCGGTTTATCTACGGAGGGCTTCAGGATGCCCAGATCGATCCATATGCAAGTATTGTTTGATGTGCTACCACTCAAAGGGGTACCAACATGGGTTACAAGGGTGGCCAATATATGTGCGCCTAGAAACCAATTGTATTTCCTGCGTGTATGACTCCCTGACAGCGGGTTTATGCACGTAATGACAAATCTTTGTAGCTTAAATACGTCAGAATACGTCTCTACCCTGGAAAAAAAATTATCCCACAATTCTTGCCCTAGAAAGAGCTCTGATACCACTTGCAATATTCTTGATACAATATATTATGCAGAACAAAAAATATCTAGAAAGCAATGATAGAATAATAATGATATATCCAGAAAAATATTAAAAGAACACTAGAATAATCACCAGGAAGAGCAACTTTTTTATGATAGCAATGTTCATTTGCCTCTTTGAGGGGGAAACCTCCAGTAGAGCAGAACTCTATTACAATAATCCCCAAGAAAAAATATCCAATACCTCCTACTCTTATTTATACTAGTTCTACCTTCTAAGGAAACTTCTAGAGGAAGATCTTTCTAGAAGCAGAAGCTTCTATTAAGTCTTCTTACATTGACTTATTCTTCGTTATTTATTAGGCCTTATTAATTAATGTCAGTCTTTATTACATAGAAAACATATCATATTAACTAATAACCCATGGAAAAGGGGTTAGGATCGGATCCTAACAGTGTTTAGGTATTTGTGTGGTACGAAGGACTATGCTATATGCTACCAAGGAAAACCTGGAGGTGATAGTGGTGAATTAGACATACATGGCTTTGTCGACGTCGACTAGGATGGAGACATGGTTCGATGGAGGTCGATCAACAAATATGTCTTCAAGATGTTCGGTGGAGCAACAAGTTGGATGAGTAAGCGACATGCGGTCGTAGCCTTGTCAACAACAGGAAATGAATACATGGCATCCACTCATGGAAGAAAAAAAGCGGTATGGATTCAAAGGTTGTGTTCAGGAACCGGGTTTGAGAAGAGATCTATGAAGGTAAGTTGCGACAGTCAAAGCATAATATTTCTAGCGAAGAATCCTGCTTATCATTCAAAGACTAAGCACATTTATGTACAATACCATTTCATAAAAGACATGGTGGAAAGTAACAAGGTGCTACTAGAGAAAGTAAACACGTTGGAAAACATAGCAGACTCGTTGACCAAGTTTGTGAGTGATGTGAAGTTCTCTTGGTGGAGAGAGACACTGGGCATTGTTTCCCTGGGTCTGTGAGCGAAATTTTAGGAATCTCTTATTTCAACAAAAAAAAACTAGTGGTAGAATGTTGGGTTGTTATATTATTTGCAGTGAAAGTCTAGTCGAGGTGAATCGACTGACGAGTGAAGTCGAGGTAGATCGACAACATCGACAACAAGTCAAAGTCAAGGTGGATCGACAACGAGTTGAAGTCAAGATATATCGCCGATAAGTTGAAGGTCGAGGGAGTCAACCAGGTAAAGTCGAAGTCGAAGATATTGACGACAAGTCAATCGACAAGAGGTCGAAGTGCGGGCATAAGATGACCGACTAGAGACCGAATGAAGGTCGACTGGTAAACCCAACTTGGAGTCAACTGTAAAAGAATCCCAGGATTTGCAAGATTTGTAGCCAATGATATGCATGGATTGTAACCATTTTTGGCCGCCAATATTTAGGGGTTTTCCTGATATAAAGCCTATAAAGAGGCATGTTGTAAGGTTGTAAAGGATAATGCAAAATATGTTATTGCATGTGTAAATCTAGGTTGTTGGTCATGCATATGTAAGTCAAATTGGCTACAGGGTTCTTTCATGTGCAAGAGGGTATGATGTCGATTGTGTCTTAGATGTGGACCAAGGTTAAACATGTAACTTTTTATTCTGAATGAATAAGACAACAAGAGAGCAGAACGCTCAAAGGAATGTTGGTTTTCCCGGTTAAGAGTTTCCAGAGTAAAATCTCGGTGTATTATGTGATTTCTTGTATCATTTTCTTTCTTGATTTAATTTTTCTTCTCTTATGCTAGGATTAGAGTGGAAACACCCTGCATTAATACTAAAAAAAAAACTTTTAGATCCATTATCATTTGAGCTCGACTTCGAGCTGTAAACGTAATCCTTGGAGTTACAAACTTCACGTAATATGAAAAGTCAAGATAATGTCGAGAGTCCAAGAGACCTTGGACGAGAATCCAAAGGTCATATAGATATGTATATATGTGTATCATATCCATTAATATGCACTGCACGCTTTATCTTTATATGTGTGTCTAACAATGGTATTAGAGCGGCCTTGGTCCTTAGGCCTGATTTGAGCCTGGATATTTATCCATAGCATTTCTATGAGCTTTCTGTGAGAGTTTCCTTTCCTTTTGTCTCTCACTCTCGTGCAAAAATGCCTCGCACTCCTGCAAGATTGAGCCTCTCTCTGTCACCTTTTGAATATTATTTGCGCTCCTCTGCATGTTGGTAAGCTTAGATCTGAGCGGTTTTAATTATTCCGTGGTGACTGTTTCAGAACGTCCTCTGCTTTAGCGTGACATATGTTTCTTTAACCCCGAATTCCATTCTCAACACCACCGAGACCTTGCTGCCTTTTACAACAATCTTCACCAAAACCCTATCTTCGAATTGTTGACAGTCATATCTTCGAATTCTTAGCGCGGGCTGCACCTCACGGTCGACTGTCCAAGAGTTTGTCAACGGTCTTGGGTTCTCTCGCAGTTGAATCCCCGATCACTGTTGTGAGGGTACATGTATTCCTGCAGCAAACAGGGCACAGGGTGATGCAGTCGTGGATGAAGGACTCGGAGATTCCTTACAACTTGGTACCCACCTTGGGATTCTTTAGAACTTTGTCAGAGCTATCACCAAGATTGACAACCATTGGGAATCGTGATTTGAAGCTATCACATTAATGTGATCAGAGTCCACAAAGATTGACAACCATTGGGAATGTTAAATGGTGCACATAAACATCTATTGCTTGTGCTCTCTTTCTCTGCGTGCACCCTTGATTGGTGTGGTGAGAGAGGTTCGAACTATCGACCTCGGGCTCAAATGACAATGGATCTAAAAGTTTTTTCTTGGTATCAAACGCTTTTAGAAATCATTCTCCCGCAATACCTCCTCGGTCAGATCCATCCAATACTGATAAGCCAGTTCACGTTTACGCAGACAAAATATATAATCTCTTCCACTTGGACCATGCACGACCTTTGGAGCCAGCCAAGAAATTGTTCCCTGCGCGACACTATCAGGCGAGCTCAAGCGACCATACAGATGTAAGAAGCGGGGGTTTATGCCTGAGCGTTGCATTTGGACGTGGCCAAGTCTATTCCCATAGTAACGTGGTCGAATGCACATGCAAGGAGGGCGCCACCAACTAGAACAACCATAGCTAGTAGTTTCGACCACAAATTCGATGTTGGTCTCAATTCGTGCACATTCAAATCACCGAGGCAAGCGTGAGATGGTACTACTGATGCCATCATTCTGCACACCATTCAAATGAGAAGCGCAAAATCTTGAACAACAAAATCAATTGATCCAACCGTATACCAGCAACAGAGTTGGAAGATTTGTCCGAAGATAATCATCTATCAATGCTTTTGATAAGGAGGTTACTATAGCATAAATTTGATGCTTCTTTTAGGATGCAATTCCATAGTTAGACAAAGGATCATTCTTGCACTACTATCTATTTGATCATAAATTTCTCTGTCTTTTTGCCAAGAAGTGAGCAGCTTGTCTTCAATTCCATCCCAATCGCTTCGGCAGAGAGTGTCGTTGGGATCATGTTGTAATTTGCACTGCTTGCGTTCCTTGCCATCGTAGGCTTGAAGCTTAGAAAGTACTGTTGGTTGATGCATGGATGACGAGAGCATTGGAAACCGTGCTCATTGTCTTGCATATTAAAGGCCTTGTCTCAAGGATAGCATTAGTTCCACTTGACAACACATTGAATCAAGGAGTCCATACAACACCATAATCAAGGTAACTTGCAAACACTATCTTTGTAAGTTTACTTGTAATTTCATTCTAAACATGTGTATTTTAAGTGGCAGCAGACACCCTTCATTTGTTTTCTGCATAATTGAATTTTAGAGTCTAATTGTAAAGTCAGGGTGGAGTTGCGGTGGAGTTGCAAGAAGCCATGTGAGCTCTATTTATGTTTCTAAAATGGCTAGAGTTGAGGAACTGTTAGATTCACTAAACACTCTAATCCTCTCCTCTGTGGACAATACAGTCACACTTGACAAAATCATTTTGTAGTCTGTTGTGACCTGCTTTCAAGTTACGCAAGCCAAAGCAACATTGTTGCAAACTCAGACTCGACTTCTTGATGATGCGTTGAGCAACATAATTTGTGACAACATTCTGAACCCGTTCTTGTTTAGAACTCTCTTTTCAAAGATGAAGAAGATCATGATGTTGATTCAAATCAACAGCCAATGTAACAATCACTCATTGAGCCAACTCCATATTCAAGTACATATTAGCTTCATGTGTCGAAGAGAATCATCAGACCTTGGGAAGAAATCAGGTAGAACAAGCATATAATAGGTATCAGATATGAAAATGATGTTACCTTTCATAATCCGAATCACACCAAACCGGTCAAGTTATATAGTTTTGGATTGCTTCAAGATAGTTCACATTCACATGCTCCAATTCAAGAGAAGATTCAGAAATGCCAACACTGTCAGCGAGTTGGCCATGTTGAAGATCAGTGCTGCGAGCATTGTGGACAACATAATCATCCTTCAGAAAAGTGTTTCAAACATAATACAACTACAAGGGTAAAGAGTCATTATGGGTGGATTCCTTTTTGGCGATGGTCATCAATATTCAAGAAGATATGTCAGTCATACCGACGAATTCACTCTCGAGTATTGACACATCTTGCAGAGAAAGGATTTGCATCTTCTCACTTGTCCCTGATAGGGGGTAACAACATCAATGATTTATAGTCAGGCTTCCAGTTTCGAAGTCCTATTAGTCGAGAAACAACAAGCGAGCGTGATTGGTTTGTGGTTTTCCTTAAACCACCACTTAGTAAAAGACTTACAACTTCTGCTAGATAACGTTTTGTGGTTTCACTTAAACCTTCACTTGGTAGAATACTTCCAGCTTCTTCTATATCACAATTTATGGTCATCTTTAAACAAACATTGAAAGAACTTCCAATTAGCAGAAGACACCAGCTTCCAGCTTCTATCTAACTTAGTAAATGTTTTGGGAACCATTGAGCCTAAAGTAGGGTTCCAAAGTTTGTGGTCATCCTTAAACCACCATATTGGTTTGTACTCTTCCTTAAACCACCGCCTCCATTTAGTAGAAGACATCAACTTTTGCTAGCCATTAGGTTTGTAGTCATCCCAAAACCACCAGATTTAGAGAGCACATTCAACCATCAACAACTGTACACTTCCAGATTTCAGTTGCCCACTTCCAAATATCATCTCTCACCTTGGACTTGTTGATATTATGGTAGCTGCGGGAGGTATTAACCTCCACGTGTAACCCTGAAAAGAATAGAATATTCCGAGAAGCAAGAAGAAACCCTAGTAAAGTATTGGACATAACCCTAGAAGACAAGTCGATTAAAGGAAATACTTAATATTGAGTTTGTAGCCTCCAGAATGAGAAGTCGGCCCAGACAGCTAGGGAGAAGCAGTATAAATAAAGGGCACCAGAGTTCATTTGTGACACACAACTCTCAACTACAGAAATGTAGAAGTACGCACTACATAAACTAGGTAAGTGCGCAAGTCTGAGGAGTAGCTGCAGCTGCAGCTACTGCAACCTGTATTCTCGGTTTAGGCTTGAACTTTCAATTGGTTATGGTTTGGAATTTTTTCCTTGTGTGCTAGCTCTGGAGAGAGGTACGCTACATTGATTGGCTATTAGTCCTAGGGTTTGCTTCTGAAATCATTCTCTGTCAAGGTTAAGGTGCTCGGGGGTGGCTTCGACCTATGGTTGGGTGACAATATTTCTATATTGTATATGGTTAAACGAGCACATCTATTATTTCTAATAGGTTATGGGCCCAGACTATCTTCGGACAGTCTAACCGCTGGAAGATAGATTGGGATGATTTTCTCAGTTACAGTTGCAATTGCAGTCAAAGTTTTTGTTGCAGCAACAAAACCCTAACCATCTTTTTGAGGCACCTTAAGTCAAGAGATTGACCTAATTTCTAGATAGCCTAGTGCTCCCTAAACTAGCGCACCTCCTAGTACTCTTAGCAAGCTAAGACGCCAAGTTTGAGTTTTTGGTCAAAGTCAAAGGTTGACCAAGTCAAAGAAGTCATGACTTATTCTATGAAGTCGGAAAACAAGTTAGAAAGGGCTTCTAACTTTAGAGCATGGAAGACAAGGATTGATCTCATCCTTGCCAAGAATAAAGTGTTGGATATCATGAAAGGAAAGATCGTGGAACCACAGTTTGAAGAAGGAAAAGAGAAGCAACCTCAGAACGTTGCAATTATGGAGAAGTTCAAGGACAGTGACATCAATGCCATCAGTATCATAGTGGACTCTGTAAAATACCACTTGATACTCTACATCTCTCATCTTGACTCATCTAAGAAGATGTACACTGCCCTAACTAATCTATTCTCAGTCAAAAACATTGGACAAGTAATGAGTCTGAAGAATGAGCTTCATGACATGAAAATGAATGATGATGAAAGCACAACATCATACTTTGTGAGAATCTCTCAGTTAAGAGATCAACTACAAGCTATTGAAGAAATCATTTCAGAGAAGGAACTGGTAAATATAGTACTCAATGGTCTTCCCAATACATGGGATGCATTTTCCGCAAGAATGAACACAAGGAAGGAGTATCCCACATGTGAAGAACTTTGGACTTGTTGTGCACAAGAAGAATCAAGGATTAGCGCAAAAGAGAAACCCTAAAAGAAATATGATGATCAAGCTTTCACAACAAGGTTCAAGAATTTCATAAATAAGAAGAAGTTTGGCTCAAGGAAGAAACCAAATCAAGAAAAGGATATGTCAAAGATACAATGCTTCAACTCTTGAAAATATGGTCACTACAGGAACCACTATCCCGAGTTAAGAAAAAGGAAGGAAACAAATGAAGCAACAATTGCCGAAGAAAGGGAACCCTCAAAGAAGGCCAAGCAGGATAAAACAAACTTCTTCTTCTAAGTCAAGGTAACAATATTCTTCATAGTTCTTGTACATACCATGTTTACATAGTTTTTGTATATACTTGCATATCTATTTCCTAGAAGATAAGATGTTCAAGTGAAACAAATACCTATGAAAGAATAACAAGATAAGGATTGCTATCATGATGACTAAAAGTCAAGCAATACACATGAGAAGATGAAGTACATTGAAAATCCTTGGTAACAATTCATGTGGAAGCTATTATATAAGTAACAACTGCCAGATAAGCCGAAATCAGAATCAAACTTGAAGAAACCTAGAATAAGTAAAAACAAAAGGAAGTCAACAATCAAGAGGAAATTGGAAAAAGACTTGTGACACTTTGCAGAAGGCGATAAGGATGCAGACGGAAGTGTGGACTCTCTTAGATGGAGGGAGTTGATTATATAATTCCAAAAGAAGAACATGCATTCATGCATGAAGCAAGGATTAGGAAGGAGATAATCCTAAATGATATGATCCATTGAGGATTATGAAGTATCTCTCCATGTTCTAATAGAAAGTAGCATCCATGATAAACAATATGTGTTTAATTTGACTCTAGAAGAAGTCTTCTTCGAAAAGAATCCTTAAAGTATCCTTGGTTGTCCATCTACATCCATGATCCTATGATGAAAGAAAGAAGTTAGAATCTTCATGGAATGGAATCTATATAAGACTCCATGGACCCAAGAGATAAAGTGAAACATAAGGAAGAATATGAAGATTCCAAGAAAGAAAGAAAAACCAGAACAACCAGTTATTATAATAAGAATCACAAGAATACCAGCTTGGTTTGAACCCACTAGAAGCAATCAAGAAGAAGTAATGGGAGATATGATGAGAACAGTATATGTAAGAAATTGTGAAAAAGAATTATGAATGGAAGCATTGCAAGATTCAGAACTAGAGGTTCTTCCAGAAGGAGGAGAATACTATGATAACAACTTGTTCTTGTAAACAAGATATATCTCTATCTGAGCTATTATATATCTTCCAGTATCCATGGATTGAATTTTACATCAGTTGGTTGTAAAATATTGTTCTTCCCAATAAGATAATTTGAGGAAGAAGCTTATGTACAACAATCTCAAGGTTTTGAGATATACCAGAAAGAGACCCGTGTATGCAGATATAAGAAGACCTTGTTGTATTCAAACAACTTGATGCAGAGTATCTCATATACAGTAGAAGCATGGTGAAAATTTTCTATGTAAGAGACAATGTATCAAAATAGTTACTTAGAAGTTTGGGATGATGGATTGCTAGTCCATGGAAAACTCTTATGATGACATAAGAAGTGCTACTTGGATATGTTTCAGTTTAATCCTTGCCACGATGTCATGAGCTAGCAGGGAATAGAAGTGTTGAATTTGACCATGATATATATTGTAATGATCAGAGATACATGAAGCCTTCAGAGAAAACCAGTGTTCCATAACAGACCAAAGTACATTGAGATCAAGCATTACATTCTCTGTGATCAAGTCCAGAAAAGAGAAGTGGTTCTCCAATATATCTCCACAGATGAGAAGATAGCAAATATTTTGGTAAAACCTCTATCCAAGATGAAAATTTTGCAAGCTGGGGATCGTGGAGACGACTTCATTATTGAAAAAGGAAGAGATTACTCCGAGGTTGGGAGGGAGCACTGATGTGTTATTGATTCATGGACAATCATTTTTTTTTTCATTTCAAAAAATGGTCTAGGATGAGAAGTTCCTTTCTAGTTCAGAAAGTGGTTTGATATTTCTGACGGAGAGGCATTTTCTAGTTCGGAAAATGGTCTAGATCGGACAGTCATTTTCGTAATGAAAATGGTTTGATAGATTGTTGATGTACCATATACAACAATTCATCTTGTGGCCAGTGTGGGGGAATGGTCTAGGACAGTGATTCTTCTTGGCAGTCACTCTGAGTAGTGGTCAAGTAGAATGGTTTGCCTTTCCAGGTAGTCACTCTTTCAAAGTTCACAGTTGTGAGCAGTTTCGAAGAATGGTCTATTTTGGAGGTTGGTGTGGGAAAGTCATTTCCATTAGGAAATGGTCGAGACAATCATTCCCTAGGGAAGACTCATTCTATCTAGGTTTCACTAAGTTTAGTGCCGGAGGAATGGCCCAGTTAGGTGAATGATCTAGGTTCAACAATCAAGGATAGACATTCCCTAGGGAAAACTCATTCTCTCCAGGTTGCACTATGACTAGTGTCGGAGGAATGACCCAGTTAGGTGAATGGTCCATGCTCAAAAATCAAGGACAATTATTCTTCTATGCTTGAGAAGAATAGTCCAGATAGCCCATGGCTGATGTTTTACTTTATGAGGGAAGATGCTCTTCCAGATCTCACAGATGTGAGTGGAAGAATGGCCCAGATGACTCAGTTTATATCATGATATTTTTTTCTGTGCATATTGATATCAAATGATATGATTTCTATGGAGACGGTATGTCTATGGATAGTAGACATATGCTACTATGGTAGATGTGTTCCACTAGTTGTGACTATGTGTCACTGATTAAGTAGTCGTGTGCTACTTGGTGTGGTTTTGTACCACTAGATAATAGTTGTGCACTACTATGGATAGACACGGTTGTGTTCTATTGAATGACATTGTTTTTATTGCCATGTATACTATCAATAGTGTTGAAAATGATTATCAGCTAGATGGATAGTCAGTGTGCTAGTGGACATAAATTCTCCAGGCGGAAAATGGTCCAGGACATTTATTCTTCTAGGACGTATGTCTGGATTATAAGAATAGTCCTTGTAGCCCATGACGTGGCTTCCAACATCTGTTGAAATAGTTATTCTTCTAGGACATATGTCTAGATTAGAAGAATGGTTCTTGCATCACTCTGTGGAGTGACTGACTTATTTAGTATCATGCCTGATTAATCAAATGGAGTATGGCTTCGAGAGATGATAGAGTTGATGCTATCAAATGATATTGCTAATGATGAAGGTGATCGTGATCTAATCATGAGATATCATGTATGGCTATGATGATGCTACTGATTGAATGGTATGTTTGTGCTCAAGACCATTTGTTTCAATACCTCCCTAGCTAGGAGGGAGTGTTAATATTATGGTAGTTGTGGGAGGTATTAACCTCCATGTGTAACCCTGACAAGAATAGAATATTTTGAGAAGAAAGAAGAAACCCTAAAGCATTGGACATAACCCTAGAAGACAAGTCGTCTAAAGGAAATACTTAATATTGAGTTTTTAGCCTCCAGAATGAGAAGTCAGCGCAGACAACTAAGGAGAATCAGTATAAATAAAGGGCGCCAGAGTTCATTTGTGACACACAACTCGCAATTTCAGAAATGTAGAAGTGTGCATTGCAGAAACAGGGTAAGTGCACAAGTCTGGGGAGTAGTTGTAGCTGCAGCTACTGCAACCTGTATTCTTGGTTTAGGCTCGGACTTTCGATTGGTTATGGTTTGTACTTTTTTCCTTGTGTGATAGCTCTCGAGAGAGGTACGCTGACATTTATTGGCTATTAGGCCTAGGTTTTTCTTCTGGAATCATTCTCTGTCAAGGTTAAGGTGCTCGGGGGTGGCTTCGGCCTATAGTTGGGTGACAATATTGCTATATTGTCTATGGTTAAACGAGCACATCTATTATTTCTAGCAGGACTCATATATGTCCCTTCAGATTAAGGGGGGGAATGTTGAAAATGTAATCCTTAGGGTTACGAACTTCACGTAATATGAAGAGTCAAGATCATGTGACTAACGTCGGGAGTCTAAGAGACCTTGGAAGAGAATCCTAAGGTCATCTAAATGTGTATATATGTGTATCATATTCATTAATAATATGCACTACATGCTTTATCTTTATACGTGTGTCTAACATAACCTAACTTCCCCTCTATCAGGTTTTCATCATTGATCTGGGATCTTTTCATCGAGTGACTTATAAAGAATTACATTAAATGAGCATAAATTAAAGTGCACCATTAAAGAAATAAAAACTCAATAATAAAGAGGCATATCAAATCTGAACACAAAAACTTGATAACAGAGTTCGTCCTTGGTGGACTATGTCTCTGGGTCCTGCTCTCATATGGGTAGGATTTTTCATTAACTCAGCAAAATAATTTGGCAAAATACATAAGTATACCTCATTCTAAAATCAAGCTGTAGAAATATTGCTTAGATCATAAAACAGAGAACACCACTGAATTCGTGGCGTCGAATTACCCAAAAATGATTGTCTCCACGCCTCGATCTGACTCTGGCACTCCCAGGCCTAAGAATATTTTTGTCTCGGTTTCCATGCCCTACACTCTGCAATTAATGTTATTGTACCCTATCTCGTAATGTATTCCTGACTGTACACATGCACGCCTCCCCTCCTGGGCTCGAGCGAATGCAACTTTTAAGTAATAGTGGCAACGTTCATTACAATGAAAGGGTAGTTAGCCCGTTGGTTATGGTGTGAGTATTAAGGCGTTATGGAGGGAGGAGGTCCCGAGGTCAAACCCGCGGGCCTCCCCCTTTTGGATTT
>SNQJ01S0065023.1:42689-53083 GCA_010110895.2 Picea sitchensis | reverse complement strand
TCTATTTTAGTGTGTTTAGATACAACTCTTATGTGAAATTATTCATTCCTCTTTTGTTCATCATCATGAGATTCATTATTGGAATTTGAACTAGCATGAAGGGAATCTTTACCTTGTACTCCATTTGTTGTGATCTTTCCTTTGTCCCCTGAATCGGAACCAAGATCTTGTTGCACTATAGCAACGGTTTTTTTCTTCCCCTTTCCACCGCACCGCTTCGGTCTCTTCTCTGGATGCAGTTTCCAACAGTGTTCATCATCATGACTGCTTTTCTTGCAATGAGTGAAAGATGGATTTCCTCCTCACGTCACTATGGCGGTATTCTTGTCCTTCCTTTTAAACTTCTTGAAAGGTTTATGTGGGAGATTGGAAGGTTTCTTTGTGGGATCTTCTTGAACATGTTTTCCCCTGTTCTCAAGGTGAGTGGATTGCACACAAACTTCGTCAAGACTGGTGGGGTTAAACAAGAGAAAAGTATGACGAATATAACTATGAAGTGTGCCAATATACTTCATTAAAGTTTCATAAGAATCCAAAGGATTTTTTAATGCAAGAACTTTCTTCCTAAATTCTTCTATGAAACTTTGTACAGTTTGACCTTTACTTTGCCTTAAAGTTTTCCATTCCATCATTTCTTTATGTAAATAACCCAACGAACAAAATTACTTCCTTATTGCTGATTTAAATTCCGACCACGAGGAAAGAAGATTACCACACTTACTTATGTCTTGAATCTTTCTCTCCCACCATACAAGAGCGATGCCTTCCAACCAAAGAGAAGATAGTTGCACTTTAACTTCCTCTTCATCAATATGTTGAACACGACAATATACTTCAACCTGTCGGATCCAATTATTTATCTTTTCAGGATTAGCATCTCATTAAACATAGGTAAAGAAAATTTTACATCAAGCTTTAATAATGATTTCTTAAAAGAGGCCTTATGGCTAGAATGATGAGAATGCTCATACGAAGAAGAACTAGAATTTGATGGTGAATATGGAGGCTCGGGAGGGTCTCCTCCAGCCCCTTGGTTTAACGAAGCATCATCATCAACATGTGCTTCCTTTTTCTTCTCTTTCTTCTTCATCCTCTTCTCATAATCTCCATACATTCGTTTGACCATTTCTGACATGCGATAAAAGACTATATGAAAGTTTTTCTCATGTTCATCACACCTATCTTCTTCTGCCATTTTCTTCCTTTGGGATGCACGACCAACTTCGGGATTGGAAGTCTTAAGAGATCCTTCACCCTGCTTATGCTTGGCCCTAGTAAGATTCACACTCAACAATTCAAGTCAAAGACAACTACTCTGATACCAACATGATTTAGGATCTTTTCATTGAGTGACTTATAAAGAATTGCATTAAATGAACATAAATCAAAGTGCACCATTAAAGAAGAAAAAACTCAATAATGAAGAGACATATCAAATCTGAACACAAAAACTTGATAATGGAGTTCGTCCCTGGTGGACTACGTCTTCGGGTCCTACTCTCAATTGGGTAGGATTTTTCATTAACTCGACAAAATACATAAGGATACCTCACTATGAAATCAAGCTGCATAAATATTTCTCAGATCATAAAACAGTCAGCACCACTGAATTTGTGGCGTCGAATTACCAAAAAATTATTGTCTCCACGCCTCAATCCAACTTTGGCACTCCCAGGCCCAAGAAGAATTTTGTCTCGTTTTTTGTGCCCTACAATATGCAATTAATGTTGTTGTACCCTGTCTCATAATGAATGCCCGATCGTACACATGCGCGCCTCCCCTCCTAGGCTTGGGCAGATGCAACTTTTAAGTAATAATGGTAGCGTTCATTACAATGAAAAGGTCATTGGCCCGTTGGTTATGGCGTGAGTATTAAGGCGTTATGAAGGGAGGAGGTCTCGGGGTGAAACCCGCGGGCCTCCCCCTTTTAGATTTATGGTTGAAACAATATATATATATAATTGATGTGTGTTCCACCAGTTTGGAGAAGGTTTTAGCCAGGCTCTATCCGATAGTTGGTGCCGAATTTGGCGTGGTCCGCCAGATTTGGCGGACCCGCCAAATCATTTGTTTTTATTTTTTTCAAATTTCAGATACGGGTTGTCATTGGGAATTTTCCCACTTCCACGTGGTAGCCCATGACTGGGCCATGTGGCAGCCTCCTATTCAACCATGTCATCCACTGCACCGTCAACCCACCATGTCAACTCCACGTCATCGTACGAAAGACACGTCACTGCCAACTCACCATGCCACGTCACTATATAGACCATACAGACTTCCACGTGGAAAAATCCTACTGGTCCACGGATCAGTCTAGAAGTTCCAAATCTGGGTGACACGTGGCAGCCTCTAGTGTTTCCACATCACCATGTTGACGTCATGTTGATGTCAGCATGACACATGTCACCTCTTTCTCCTACCATGTGTGTTGTACGCATGTTGAAGTCATACGTACTGGTGTTGACGCCAACAGTACAGATGTTGACTCATTCCCCTGTTGATTGGGCTAGGTTGACCAAACTTTGACCGCAAATATCTTTCGATCCGTAACTCTGTTTGACGAGTTGTTTGCATCGTTAGAAATATTGTGACATTCTCTTCATGATAAGGTCATCTTAACTTATTTTTGAGAAATTTTAATTTTTTCCCTTTCTCTGTCTGCTGAGGCCATTATGAGTATCCTGAGTTGCTTCTGCGAGTTCTGAGTTGTTCTTAGTCTTCTCTGGATCCTTTTTGGATCAATCACAGTGTATAGCACGACTAGATTGGTCAAACTCTACCTCCACTCTAAAATCTCGTGTGATGTGTTTATCATTAGCAGACTTAGTGTGAAAATGATGTCCATATGCTTGCATAGATGGGAAGAAATGCACCTGTAAAAATGCAAACAAATGATGATGTCATATGTCTAATAACCAAAGAATTAATAAAAACATAATTCGTGTTACAATTAAAATGTGCAATATTATTAATAGAACATGGTACTCAAGGAGGTTATTACAGAGTTTCTGCACACGATCTCTATGTTTAGTGCATCCAGATCTTCTCCATGTGGGTTACTACCTGACACCGCATATTTATCTTGTATCTGGTCAACCACCCAATTGTTGGGACATATTTTTGGAATATTTTCCTTTAAATGATCGGGATAATGCATGTTTCTACTCTTCAACCATCTGAATGTTTTCCTATCACTGTCCCATTTCCTTCTTTTCTTTTCATACAATCCGACCCATGGTTGCATTGCCTCTTCATTGTAAAGAACAAATTTATTGATGGCATCCATTTCTAAATTTGTTTATGTATACAAAAATTCAAAATGAATAACATGAGATAAAATATATATTATCAACATAAATAACGAATTTATTGATGGCATCAAAATTTCTAAATCTACTGATGTATAAAAGAATTCAAAACAAATAGCATGTTATGGAATATGTATTATCAACTTCAATGTAACATTTTCTTTTTATTAAATTGACAAAATATAATTGACTTACTCTTTATCAAGTGCCTTTTTTCGTTCGTTTGGAGTAGCTTTCCTCCCCTTTTTTCCTCATCTTGATGGTCATCCGAAATGACTGCCCCTTCCATGTCATCAATTTGCCTGATGTACTCACTGGCATAATATAACTAATCATATACTATGTACCCCTTTGCAATAGGTCCCTACAGTTTTTCCCTTTGTCGAACAAATCCCTTCGATTTTTTCATGTACCTCTTTAAGAAGAACATCCAACAACATGACATCACCCCAGCTAATTCAACCTCATTAGGTAAGTGATTCAATTAGAATATGGACTTGTAAGTCCATAAAACTCGTGGGCACTTCCTTCTCAAACATACAAACAATATCAGCTTTCTCTCGACGCCACTGTGGAATGCTAGCCATATGAATCTCCCTTGATGTGATCCAATGTACAAATGTAGATAATTTCAATATGGCACGTTGTAGGTCCTGGGGGAAGTCACGGTTCAGACAACCATGCATGAGCGAAGGATAATGACATTACAAAATAGACACACACATCATTAATTTCCATAAAACTGTGAGTGCATAACGTATATTTACTAACATCAGTATAGAAGAAGAATCATGTATTCGACATACATACCCTTAGAAGGTTCAAATGGTCATGTGATTTCATCCCTGACAAATTCTCGTCTACAGTGAAGCAACGTCGTAGAGTTGAACTATATAAAGAAGGTTCCTTCACACCCAATATAAAATCCTTTGCCATAGAAATATCATCATTATTCAAAATCAATGGGAAATCACCTTCTTTAAAAGAGCAGGAGGGACCAACCTATCCTCTAGTTTCATTTCTTGGCCAATGTCTATTTTTAGTATTTGAAGCAATAAGATCTCTGTTGAAAACCAATGTGTCACTTTTATTTCATGATATGTGCCTCCATAGAGAAGATAAAACATTTTTTAATATATGCATGGGATCTAGGAAGTGGTCAATCTTAAGATGCTCCCAATATGGAAGATTATAAAATATCAATTTTTGTTTCATCCCAATGGGCATTTTCTCAACATAGGTGTTAAAAAATTCAGGATCATCGAACAAAGGTTCCCCATTTGAATCAAACAATTATACCATTTCCTTCTCCTTCTTTGTGTCATATGCCCTATTCCAATATTCTAGTGTCATTATTTCAAGTCTTCGGGTTCTCTTTGGTTTAACATTAAAAGAATATCCAACTCTTCTATAAGGGTGGTCTTTTGGGAGGAATACCCTCGAACAATCATGCACTGGATTTCGTAAGTGGTTGGACCGCCTAGACTTTATAGAAGGCCCACAACATTTACATCCATGATATCCTTTTGTTACAAGACTTGCGATGTTATTGTATACATCGCATGTTAGTGTCAAAAATATAGTTGCACCAAATGAAGTATGACAAATAAAATTGCAGATATAAACAAATCCATGAACATGCTAATCGTGGATAATCATGCATTTTGTACATACATATGCCATACAATGTAAAATACCTCTCTATTGGGATGGGTTTTGATACATCATACACATGTATCCCTTCCCATAATTTCTTAAATTCATCGGTCAGTAGTTGGAGGTAGACATCCAATCTCTTCACTCGTCTTCTACACGATACTATAAGAGCCAACACAAGATGTTCATTCTTTACGGACAACCATGGGGGGATATTGATATTGATCACTACCACTGACCAAATAGAATAGTTGGTGTCTTGGAGGGAATATGGGTTAACTCCATCCATATCTATGCTCAATCGAAGGCTCCATACTCCATCCTTGAATTTATTGGACCATATATCCTCTATATGCTTCATGGCTATGGAATCTACTAGGATTCACATAACTACTAGCTCACTTCTATGTGAGGCATGCCACCTCTGCAATATGGATAATTGTTTGCAACAAAAGAGCCTTTGAATCCTTGGAAATATAGGCATGTGCCTCAATATCTTATGATGAGGACCATGTGCCTTACCCTTGTTTTTTTATTTATGGTACTGTTGATGGGGAATAATTTCCCTTCAAAATCAAAGTGTACTCCCTGATGCACCGTCCCAATTAAACTATGCACCATCTAGTTTAGAAGACCCATCCAAATTCTAGCCCAACTTCCATTACTGGTTATGAGGGGGATGGTTGGATGGGTTTTGAATGCATATGTAGATGAAGACTATCTAATTGTAGAAATTAAATATAATCTATCATATCCTATATAGGAGTAAACTATCATAACCAAATGAGTCGCTAAAATGAAACTAAACTTTGCAAATAAATTCACTCGGATAGTTGTTATGAAGAAGAAAAGTTAGACAACAAATGCATACAAATACATAACTAGAATAGTCTAAATCATATTATCGCATACATTAACAACTCATGTGCTTAGGACATAAACATAAGAAAGAATAGAAAATCTGTGAGAATGATATTGATTGCATAAGAAAAGTCTATAGGAAAAATATTTTCTTACATCACATGTAAACAATAGACAATCAACTGAAATATGTTCACAACAAACAACAATTTACACAAGTCCTTTTCTCTGTCAAAATTGGCCCTGACGGCTTCTCAATATTAGTCAACACGGTATTTTCTCCAAAAGTAGTTCTGTGAGTGTATACAATGATTGAAGAGCCCATTCAAAATGGGCCTCTTCCTTTATTTATAGATATCCTAGAAAACTACTGAAAAATCTTCTTGAATTCCTCAAGAAGCAGTTACAAAACCTTTCAGCTTCCCTCACTAGCTATTGGACATGTGTAAGAATAAGGAAGAATCTGAAAGAAGTTGGAAGAAGACAAAATAGAGTACAAAAAATAACAAATTCGAATCTGTTATTTTCTCCCATTCACTTGCCTTTGTCCCTAGCATAGGCTTTCCAAACCTCGTATTGGACGAAGAGTGATATGAACCTGTAGTATGAAATTTCTTCAAGAGTTGCTTCATATGAGGCTATGTTCTCATTGAGAGTCCTCATGTATTTCTCCAAGGTGGCCATGAATTCTTGGACCATAGTGTGGACCTTGGCAAGATGAACAAGGTGTTGTTCCATTATCTCAATTGTCACCTTTGTAGCTGCCCCAGTTACCTATCGTCTATGATTTTCCTTTGTTATATCTTCTCAAGGAGTTTTTCCTTAGTGATGGTTTTTATGAGATATTCGATAGGAGGAAGGAGACACTTTTCTGTCAAATCTTGCACTGCTTTATGTAGATGTATACAAATAACGAGTGAGTTGACTATTTCCTTTTATACTCTTTTCTCTGCTTGTTGACACTGATCAAGTGATGCATAATCAATCTTTACTTCTATCTTTGAGGGGTGGGGAAGCTGAATTGGAGCATCAAGATTATTGATGATCCACTTATCCATGTTATCTAATCCCTCTTGGATGGTGACCAATTGGGTTTTCTTGGATTGTACGCGACTGTGTTGTTCCATTATGTTAGTTTCCAATTGCTAGAAGACATGCAGGTGGGAGTACACATATGTAATGGCTTACTCCAACTCTGTTTAGACTTTTTCTGCATTGAATTCTTGTAATATGCCTTTGTCTATCCTCACTTGTTAGATTTGTTCTTCTATTTCCCTGATCCTGACATCTTTCTCTTGGTTTTCGAGATATAATTTTTTTAGGTTATGCTCTGTGGATGTGGTAAAGGTGGTGCCAACTAATGCTATGGAGAGTAGATCTTGGCTGAAATCCTATGTTACAATGTTCTTTGTGACGATGAATAATGATTTCCCCCTATAACCGATACCTTTTTGACTTGTTGCTGCATGATGCGACCAATGACTTTGTCATGCATGAACTTTTTCAAGTTCGGTACTTTGCTCGGTTTATATGGGGTGTGAAGTCCCAATTCCATCTCACTGAATTGAGGTTGACTGCTAGGGGATTTCGTTGATGACTCTAGTAGGTCGGTGCCCATTGGTGAGGCGTCATTGTTCAGAGCATCTTCATATCTTTTTTGTTGCTCCTCCTTGACTACTTTGGTTGCAATTTCATTCATTGCTCTTTGTTCAGTCACTTCCGCCTCTACAAATTCCTTCTCAGCTGCAAATTTTGTTGCCTCTCTTTCTTCTTCTATTTGTTTCTCATCCAATGCCTTTTCTTCTACTTCTGTTGGTTTTTCTATTGCTTCCTTAGCTCTAGTCTCATCGGTCTTCCTCTTATTTTTTGCTACGTCCTCCATATTTTTTTGAACTCTTTCATTTTTTCTTCTCTTCTTATATGTTGTTGTTTCTTCCTACTTGGCTGATCTGGAGTGTGTGGAAGTCGTTGTAGTAGATGCTTTTATTGTTTTTTGTTCTTCTTATTTCTTCTACACTTCTTCACAAGCCTTCTCCTCATTGACAATCATTCCTATGGGTTTTCCTTGTTTCCTGGAAATGACTTCATCATAAGTCCATGCCCCATAGTGCACTTCTTCTTCTTCCCAAATAACTAAAGTGTACTCCCAAGTATGCTTGATCTGGATGAAATACTCCTTAACCACCTTTTTGGGGTCATGTCTTCTAAATATTTCTTCTCCAAAGAGAGATAATAGTAATGTATCCACTTTGGCTTGAGCCTGCTTGATATTCCCGAAAGAGTATGATCTAATCAATAATGAGAGTAGGGGCCATAGATTTCTTGTTGCAGTATAGGGCCGCCTCGACTCTGTGGATAACTGTTTGATAAGAAACCTCTTGAAGTACCAATTTGTCAGGGACAAATCTTGTGAGTAGATGGGGAGCTTTGGTAGCCACATATATCCTGATGTAAGTCCCATGTTCCATTGGATACTCGTCCCCAATATTTCTGATTATTGCTAACACTTTATTCATCATGCACATGGATGGCATGCAGAAAATGAATTCATGCAAAGGTGATAAGAAGTAATCACATATCTTATGGTATTTTTTCATGTACTTGTGCTCCCTGAGCACCTTGCAATAAATGTGTATGGATGATTATGTCAGTTTCCATGCCCAACCCATCTTAGGATATTAATGTTTCACGCACATAATATCCAATAGATACGATGACATGTGAAAACTCATAAATGTCCCCGGATCAATATTGTTAACAACTATGATATATTTTTCCAAACTTGCTGATAGGATTTAAGCCCAGTTGAATGTTGACCCTTCATTTGTGCAGAAGTGGATCAAGGGCATTAAGAACATAGTAAATGTAGAAGCATATTGCTTTCGTAGAAGGTATCTATGACATTAGCATCATCCCCTAGTTCATTTTGTTGGAATGCATCTAACAACATTCCCTCCATGGCCTAAGTATCCCGCAAGACATCATCCATACCAACCTCTATATCATTGCCTTCATTCCCAACATGTGAAGAACTAGTGTTACTGTCGATGTTTTGAATTGGTGACTCAAGACGTAGTGGGAATTGAATAAGTGGTTGTTTTAACCAATCTCGATATGTTTCATCTTCGAGCTCTTTTCATTTAGCAACAAGCTCGTGACTTAACATTATAGTGGGGTGCAATTGTAAATGGTGGATTTATCAATTGTCATCAAAATCTCGATTGTAAAAATATTGAACATTAAATCGATAATATTAGTAACACAATTATTTTAATATGTTAAAACATAATACCAAACACTTATTAGAAGCATGGACATTTTTTCCCAATAATAAACATGAATCCAACCCCTTTATAAAAAAAATGTTGAATTAACCAATACATTTACATTAGTTCCATTGAAAATCCGAAAATACAATTACTTAATCATGTTTTTCTTATGCCCTACAGGGTTGTCTATATAAAAGAGATCAAATTCACAGTGTAATATCGTTGACCTAGGCTAGTTGTTGGAAGATGGCATGTTAGGATTGGTAGGGTAAAGAAGTTGTCCATTTTCATCAAACATCTGCTTGTGGTATCTTTCTCCTAATAAGAGCTTGTGGAATTTTGCGACCACGGGAATATGTTAGGCATCTAAAATTGATCCTGAATCTTGATCCTGCAAAATTCAATGAAGAATTATTAAATTGCACCTCCATACATAACATAAATTCAATGAGATAAATGAATTATCAATAAAATCTAGACATACTACAATCGGTTTGAGAGAACTTGAAGAAGTTCCAAAGATACGAAACGAGGAGTTGGAATCTGAAGAATTGGTCGTTTGATATTATAATTCATTTCTAGTACATTTGAGCCAAAACCATCATCTTGAGTAGCATAGAACAATTCAACTTCCCATTGTTGATGATATCCCACATATCAAAAGAGGTTCCAACCTTATGCGTTAAATAGCCTTGAGAAGATCCATATAAAACAAGTGTGTGAACTACAGAGGCCACCTGTCATCCTTCCCACGTTAACCCAGGGTTTAGGGAGAAGGCTACCTTGGCCCATTGGTCCACCTCACCATTCAACTCTCTTTTTATATTGTAGAACAATACTTGATCAAAATGGGTAAGAATTTCTTTAATTCTTGAAATGAGTGTGCTCAATTTGTTTCCCTTGGGATTTCTTAGTCTCTCATGGCTTTGATAACTAGTGTAGAGTTCCATAGTGCTATTAATGTTCTAAAAAAATCTTCTCTTTTTATATGGTAAAACAATACTTGATTGAAATGGGAAAGAATTTGTTTCCCCTCGGATTGCTTAGTCTCTCATGGGTTTGATAACTAGTGTAAAGTCCCCTAGTTTTATTAATGTTCCAAAACCTTCTTCCTTTTCAATGCAGAGGCATCCCCACCTTCTTCCTTTGCGATGTGGAGGCATCCCCTCCACAACCCCACTTATAGTAGACAACCCTATTTCCTCATAGACTCCCATATTCCTCCTAGATCATAGAGACTCCCCCACCATGAAAATTAAGGTTGTTATTAGTTAAATAAAATTATAATTTTTAACAA
>SNQJ01S0065023.1:21099-37721 GCA_010110895.2 Picea sitchensis | reverse complement strand
GGAAGCCAAATGTGATGCAGAAAACAGATTTAGGCTTGCCAGGCTGCTGCTGGCTATTCAACATCCATAACGCGGCCAAAGAAGCAATACCTCCTCCCATGGAGTGACCGGTGAACACCACGGTCTTCCCCCCTTCATATTCCCGACGGGCCTGCAACAAAAATGAAATTACAAAAAGATAAATTCCAAAATGCAGGATTATTTCATATTCCAGGGGGCACCCTCGAGCCCATAAGTCGTATGTCATGCAGATTCGTATCAGCTTCATGCCAATCAAGCTGTGATTTTGGACACGCGGGCCTAGTTGATTAATTCAAATTGCATGGAAAAGGACAGTAGAAGTGAAGTAAATATTAATTAAATCATTGGAATACGTGAAGCTGTCAATAACACTTTAAACTTATGAACCAATAAAATTGTGACAAATATATATATATTTTTATTTTAAAATATATTAATACAAATTTCCTAAGTTAAACATTATAATTTAAAAAAAAATTTAAAGTCAAACCTAAACTAATAGGTAGTCAACGATGAACTCATCGATATTAGTCCCTGGCCTTGACAGGGACTAATAAGGATTGATGTAGATCTTTAATTTCTCTGAGTACTTTTTCTTTCACCCGTGTATATATTATATTAGTTGATGTGTCGTTCAACGATGTATATATTATTGGATGCAAGGATTCATGAATATTTTTAAGTTATGTGAGTAATAATCACTCAATAGTGCATATATCATATTATTGGATGTGATATCTTATTGGATGGCTATATTTAAAATCTTATAGAATATTTGATGATATATATGATATTAAATTTTGAAATTTTTGAAATTACGTTACGAGATAGTTTAAAAAGTGGAAATTAGATTAAGTTATTTATTTTTAAGAATATGATTTTAATTGTCATAACAATACATTTTGAATGTTTTTATTTTATTTTATATTTTCATGGAATTCATAGAAAACACACTTGGGCTACGATTAAATATTACATGAGCATGCAAATTTGATTTTCATATGTAACATGTAAGGAGTATGCATGCAACCTGTTTTATATATGTAGTTGAAAGAAAAGCTACTCGAATCAAATTATATGGGTAGTTTGATTAATAAAAATATTAAATTTGTCATTAGTTTAGAAAGATTGTAAAGGTCGAAAATGACGCCTAATGGATTATATTAACCATTTTTATGATATGATTGTGCTAGTGATTTATATCACTAATTATTATCGTTAAATCAAATCACATGGGTGGTTCGATCAATAAAAATATTAAGTTTGTCATTAGTTTAAAAAAATCATAAAAGTAAAAAATAACACTGAATGATATATATCAACCATTTTTATGATGTGATTGCACTAATCATCTATATCACTAATTATTATCGTTAATACATATGCCCACCTCGACACTAGTAGGCTTACACCCATGAACTGACAATGTGGGCCAACTAACTCTTGCACTTCGTTATTTTTATGCATCCATTATGTGGTGTATACACAAACCTTCAAGTCTCTCCTAACAACACAACAACTCAAACAACTTCCTTGAAATTGGATGTCTCTTTCTTTGGGTCATTTTTATTCACTAAAACAACTTCCCTGAAATTGGATACCTCTTTACTTAAAATAAGTGGTTTTGATCATTTTTATCGTAAGCCAGAATGTATATAGACATGGAATTTTTGACCTTAAAGTGTCGTAAGCATCCCTCAATTTCTGAATTTAATCACCCAGTGTTGGGCGTGAGCATTATAAGACACAAGTTCGATTTCATTTGCATTGCATAATTTCTGACTCATTTTTTTTAACTTCTTCATGAAATTGAGCAATGCATCGCTTTTTTTTCCATGTTTGCATAAAAATATGTATTCGGGTGATATATGAGAAATACGTTGTCAGCATAAGCATATTTAAGAGGCTAGCAATATCCATCCCTCTACTCCATATCATTGAATGATGTTGTGGTGACTGATGTATAGGTCGTGCGATCCTTCTACTACATATCCATCCTTCTACGAAGCGGGCTAACTCGGGAGCAATCTTCTCTCCTAAGTTATTTTTCTGGTAGGTCCTCCAACGACCTGCTTTTAAATTTCCGTCCAATCCAAAACTCTGATCGATTTTCTAAGCATCTGTGTTGGTTTAAAATGGGGCAAAACCCCTGGGGTAAGGATCTGAAATGCATGGAACTTTGATCCATGTGAAACTCAAACTACCCCTGAAAATCTGGCCGGATTCAGACCCATTTTTTTGCTTGAAAAGTAGGTATGTTTTCTCCCGAGTTAGCCTACTACTCCTTCCACTACATAAGCAATTTCAATTCAATAGTATATATACCATTCACTTTAACATTCAATGTTGCTTAGTAGATTAGATATTGGCAAAGTATTTAAGATCATTGAATTCTGTTCGATGAGTGATGTATAGATCATGTTATTTGAAAACAATTTAAATTCGATAGTATATATACCACTCGCCTTCGCCTTAACATTCAATGTTGTTTAATTGATTGAATATTGATCGAGTATTTAAGATCATTGAATATTGTTTTCAATGATGAATGATCTAAAAACAATTTAAATTCGATAGTATATATACCACTTGCCTCCATATTCAATGCCGCATAGCATATTGGATATTGGCCAAGTATTTAAGATTTCTATTTAAATTGTATTTATTGAAGATAATGGACGAGCAATTTTAGATAAAAAAACGAGTTTCTCCTTTATGATTTCCTTAGGATGGTTTTTAATCTTCTGGTCAAATGAATGGGAGTGTATGGTGTCCAAATGAGATGTCCCGGGATGCATAAAGTAAACGAAGCATTAAATAAAGGAAGCCTAGTTTGGAGGATGTTTGACTTGTACATTTAGAGTTTAATGATTTTGATTCAAATGAAACGGTATAATATAAAAGAAAATTTTAAATAGAAAATTCAATAGAAATTAAATATCTAATATAGTTTAGAAGACAGGTACATATCATTACTTTCTTTCAACACAAATCATAGTTTTTCTTTGAACACGTGGCATTTGACAGCCAGTGACTGCGACATTTCGACCCTAACAACGGCCATATCTATCTCGACGGGGAAAACAATTAAAAATTGAAGTAGAAATGTTAGAAATATGCTTCCACTTTCTAAATGTCAACGAGTGAAGAAATTTGTGGAGAGAGAAAATTCAGTGCTGTGTTCAATACGGCAGGCACCGGGGAACCTCCAAGTTCCAACAGCCTCAGTAATTCTCAATAATTGTCCCAAGTTGCACGACATTTTGCTCCCATTTTCGCCGCTAAAATTTCGGTAACGGGCCCTTTCCAAGACCCGAAGCTAAAGTTGGAGGTACGTTTGACAATGGAGGAGAATGATAGGGTTTTCCACCAGCTGTCAAAAACGACTGCCACCCTGCCACCACTAGTTCCTCCAAATACAGCATTAATTAGAGTCAAATTGTTGGTGATGATGGGCAAGAATACGGGTCCCATCTAAGAGTGCGCTGAAAATACATAAGGATGGTATGTGACTATTATGATTCTANCGACTGCCACCCTGCCACCACTAGTTCCTCCAAATACAGCATTAATTAGAGTCAAATTGTTGGTGATGATGGGCAAGAATACGGGTCCCATCTAAGAGTGCGCTGAAAATACATAAGGATGGTATGTGACTATTATGATTCTATAAGTGTGTGGAGCTTCATGATTTTTACGGGTAGAAACGCCAATTAATTGCTCACATTTTATCGGTCCGTGCAAACTGAAATAATATAAAGTTCCGTCATGTGAATATTTTTCAATATTTTCTTCAATGTCGATCCGATGCTAGATATTGATTTCGACTTTTCAATTATTTAAGTGATAAAAGAAAATTGAAAATGAATATCTTCTCAAACATGATACCATGTCTTTTACCTTGTTATGATTTTCAACTCTCTCCTCTCTTTATAATAATTTCATTTTAATTCTTAGAATATAATATATTAAATTATGTATTATTTGTTAATGTTGTTTACCTAACACTAGATGGAGGTTAAGCTGTAATGGTCAATAATATAAATGTGTGAGTAACCTCTTTAGTTACAGGTGTTTGGGAGTTAATAATTTATTGTATAAGTCATCTTCTTTCATTAAGAACTACTAAGTACTTGGTGTGTGGCTAAATAATGTAAAGAGTCATCCTTATAGAGTAAGGTCTACTAAGTAGTTAGTATTAGAGGTTAATATTTCAAGAGTGAGAAACTATTTATAGTTGTAGAAAGTTTCATTAAGAACTACTAAGTACTTGGTGTGTGGCTAAATAATGTAAAGAGTCATCCTTATAGAGTAAGGTCTACTAAGTAGTTAGTATTAGAGGTTAATATTTCAAGAGTGAGAAACTATTTATAGTTGTAGAAAGCTATGTTATGTTATGTTAAAAATTATTATTGTATGTAGTGCTACTCATTGGTATTGGAGTGCTATTCATTGGAGATTGCATCCTCAAATAAGCAAGTAAACATGGTTCACTTATTGGATTTTCAATAAAGGGTTCAATTTTTATAGGTGTTATAATATAGTGTATGTCTTTTATCTTTTGGGGTTGGAATTTCTTGATATATTTTTCTTAATTTCTTTGTGTCTACTATATAAGTACACTATAAGTCGTATCTGAGCACTTTTCCGTGCCAATGAGCACCTAAATTTTAAATATTTTTTTCAATGTTAGAATTGTGTTCCAACATCTATAAATACAAAGATCTATCATTTGGTGGGTAAAATTGAGGATTGGAAGAATACACACAAGAATTACAAATGGGGTCACTTGTTTCGATAAGCTTGTACACCTTTGTTAGTGCCTAGCAAGTAGTACCACATTCAATATCAGTTGTACACAACTTCAATTTTCCACATACCTTCAACTATACTAGAAGACCCCCTAAGTCTACGTAAGACCATCCGTACATAAGTGTTTCAATTGTTTGTTAGTATAGTACACCAAGAACAACACTTGGGGAGATCACTCATGCATACTAGGGAATTGGGTGTTATGACTAAGGGTGTGTTTAACCCTCCTTAGTTAGCATCATGAAAGATCAATCGAATACTATTGTTGGAAACCCCATGATATATTAGAGAGCTATAGCACATAACATTTCTCTACTCTTTAGACCTTGACATACCTCTACAACCCAATAAACAAAGTTCCTACAAAATTTGGAATATCCATAATTTGAAAATTTCTTCAGTACACTAATCCTTGGGTAGTAAAAAAACATTGGAAGTGGTCTTGGGCCTGACCATACCATTGTGGGTGACCTATCTCAAAATAATCCCCTTGTGATGTTGTTCACATTATCATACCTCATTGATAAAACCACTAGTGGACCATTGGCCTATGACTACCACTAGAATGCATACTAACATCGCCCAACCAAAATACAAGATACATGCATGTTGATATAGCAACAACCCCTTGTGCCTTTAACTCCAACATTTGATAAATAGCATGGGGCTCCTTCTATTTCTTTAGGTGTTTTTGGACTTTCTATTAGGGATCTAACCTCCCTAACCCCTCACGTAGGTAGAATAATATATTTTCATGTAATAAAGCCAATATTAATAAAGCCTAGCAATAATGAAGAATAAGTCAAATGTAAGAAGACCTAATAGAAGCTTCCGCTTCTAGAAGGATCTTCCTCTAGATTGTTCTTTTGGATATATATATTTAGTATAAATAGGAGTAGAGGGTATCAAAAGTTTTGTCTTGAAGAATTATTGTAATAGATCTCTTCTCTACTAGAGGTTTCCCCCTCGAAGAGGCAAGTGAACATTGTTTCCTATCAATAAAGGTAAAATTTTGGTGTTGTGGGTCCATATAATTTGTTGTTATGTTTTTATCTCTGCAGTATTTTTGTATTCTGTTGTTGTTACAATGTTATTCTCTGCATTATTTCTCTTTTCTGCTAATATAATAGACCTGATACCTTACAAGTGGTATCATATCACTTTCCTCGACAAATAATTGTGGGTTAATTTTTTTTCAGGGTAGAGACGTATTTCGACATCTTAGATCTACAAAGATCCGTCTCTACACGCATAAACCCATGGTCAGGGAGTAATACACACAAGAAATACATGTGGTACTTAAGCACACATCTATTGGCCACCCTTGTAACCCCTGTTGGTACCCTTTCGAGTGGTAGTGCATCAGAAAACACATGTATACAGATCAACCTAGATCTCCTAAATCCCTTTATAGATAAACTGATTGGCTGCCTGGATGTTATAGTTCCACTGAGAACAACACTCAGAAAGATACTCTCTAGTACCTGGGTAGTCAGGTAGTAAAGCTAAGGGAACCGTTTAGCCTCCTTAGTTGGTTCCCTGAGATATTGGGCCGAGTATTACTGTTGGACCTCACACATATATCAGAGAGCTATAACACAAGGAAAACCCTCGTTTGTAGAACCCTTGAATACCCTAACCCTTGGGAAGGAAACAAAAACAGAACAGACAAGACCTATTTCCACGCAACTGTGCCTCTTGCATTTTGGTTGTGAAGTTATTACATATTTCTTCCTGTTAAGAACATTTCAACACTGCAGTATGCTTCAACCCGGAGTATAACTCTGCAGGAGTAAAAAAAAATTCAACTCGGGGTATAACTTCACAGGAGTAAAAAAAAAAAAAAAGTGTGTATCCTGTGGGCACCATTATTTGAGCCCTATCCCGTTGGATTCCTCTCTTTGCCCTTATCGCAGTCATACCTATCATTTTTCCAAAAATATTTTTTCTTGTGGACCCAATTCCCTTCCTACACTCTTATTTGGGCCTTACCCCATTGGATTCCCCTCGTCACCTTGATCGTCGTGATACCCTTCACCCATAACCCATTTTCTGTGTGGCCCCACCCATCCCTTTTCGTTTTCCCTCTTCATTATGGAACACACCCGTAGCCAAGACTTGGAAGCTTGCTTCAATTCCTTTTCCTGTACTTTCACAGAGACCCAATAGGAAGTTCGCCAACTTAGTGCCAATATTTCCACCATCAATAAAAACATGCATTCCTCCATAGATGCAAAAATGGAAACCATTAAATAGGACCTCACTACCCAAATTGCATCCTTCACTAACTCGATTTGCACCAAGTTGAATATACCTGCATATCTTCCCTCCTCTGACCCACCTTTTGTAATATTCCAAGGTTGAGTCCCTGCTGAATTGTTATGATGTATAATGAAGTTTATAGGTTGGTGAGACAAGTATTTATAAGATGGTAGGATTATGTGTTTATTAGGACGAAGAGCCTATTTTTGTATATGTAATTATGCATATTATTAATAAAAATACATCATTGCATGTAGAACGACCACGAAGAAAGATTTAAGGGGGACTAAGCTCCACTGGGTAGGGAAAGGGATGGGGCTAAGAGGCTAGGAGAAAGGGGCTAAGCTTGAGGGCTTAACCCAAGGGAATGTTATAATGTATTTCCTGAAAATACTAAACTTGGGAAATAAACCCAGTTATCCTAAGTTCGTTGGGGGAAGGAAAAAACTCCAAGTGGAGAGGAACGAGCTCCTGGAGTGCCAAGTGTCACCCGAGACACATGCATATTTATGTAGGAATTTCCACCATTGTGGGGGGGAATCTCACCATTCGACAACTCACGAGATCTCTCGTCATTCTCGCTCTAAGAATTCAGAGCATTCTGACCAGTCTGGCCATCTTTCCTCACAATTTCACTCACGATTCTTTCCATCCCTTGTCTCGTTCACCCACACATTGAACATGAACGCATCAAGAGCCATTTCCACCATTGTTGAACCTAATCCATTGTGAACCTCAGTAATTGTTGAGTCATACCTTTCCTTAATCATTTTTTCATATTGTGGTTTGAAGAGGCGGGTTGTCAAGCCCGTGGTTGAAGAAGTAGGTTGTCAGGCCTGTGAGAAACTCTCTCTAGGTGAGAGAGTTTGACGGGGAAGTGATTTCTCTTGGAGGGAGTCCAGCGAAAACTACATAGCTCTGATAATTCCATATCCAACCTGTTGCTGAAGCCTTGGAAGGGAAGCGGAGCAGTCAATGGACTGTGGAACAATGAAGGTTCATATTCCTGAGGTGGGACAGGCATGTGGGGAATGAGAGTATGTGAGTAGTGGGCATAAGTAGGCTCCTTGGAGGGAATCCTTCTTGTTGCATTGTGTAGCTTTCCGTAGCCTCAACCTAGCCTAGGATTTTCTTGCTCTAGGTGAAGTTTAGTCCTAGCTTAGGGGTGACCCACTGTTGATAGCTTGGAGCAACACGGTCTAAGGCTAGGAGGTTCGTGGAAGGTATGCACACAGTCGAGGGTCTTCTCATAAAAATATAACTACCAAATCTATGTTAATTTTACATGCTATGTTTTTATGTTGTGTGACGCAGACCCCCCTTCTCTCCAAAGGGTTGCTTGAACTCCCGGTCTTGAATCGTTCGAAATATTGAATCAGAGCAACTCTTCGGGTCCCTGCGGGTACCAAAAACAACTATGCATGCATAGGCCCCCTTTTTCCCAAGTGACCACAGCTATGACCATGGGTCTATCCCTTCGCGATTCAGACTTCGGGGATATCTCGAGCTCTTCCTTCAACTTATCCTTGATCTGATTATGAAGTTCCTGCATTTCTGCAGCGAAGTCTTCGTCTCCAATGCTCCTAAATTCTCTCTGCTTTAGATCTCTCAACTTTGACACTCCTCTCGGATTCATTCCATACACGATTTGAAATGGTCTTTTCCCAATGCTTTAGTTCAATGAGTCATTATATGTGAACTCTGCTTGTGCTAGAATCTGATCCCACTGACTATGATGTTCAGTGACCAAACTCCTCAGCAAATCTCTTAAAATTCGATTCACCACTTCGGTCTGTCCATCCGTTTACGGGTGATATGCAGAACTAAAAGATAGCTTTGTCCCCATATTTTTCCACAATGTTCTCCAGAAATGACCAACAAATTTGGTATCCTTGTCTGAAACTATACTCCTGGGCAATCCATGGAGTCTCATAACCTCTTTGAAAAACAAATTCTCAACATGCGTTGCATCACTGGTCTTTTGGCATGGAATAAAATGTGCCATCTTCAAAAATCTGTCCACTACCACAAATATGGAATCGCTTCCTAAATGTGTCCTTGGCAATCCCAACACAAAATCCATGCTTATCGCATCCCAAGGCCTTTCTGGAATAGATAATGGTTTATACAATCCAGTTTTCTTCTTCTTCCCCTTGGCATACTGACAAATTTTACAATAGTTCACAAACCTCTTCACCTCTTCTCTCATACTTGGCTAATAATATGAACCGTTTAATTGGGCAATTTTTTTTTCACGGTCGAAATGTCTGTCTAGGCCTCCGCTATGCTTTTCCTTTAGCAAATTCCCCCTCATCGAACATCTTGGTATGCACAACTGGCACCCATCATGAATCAGATATTCGACCCATTGGATTCTGTCTCTGAGTACAAGATTCACACACACTTCATATGCTTCTCCTAAATCTGGATCACTGTGGTACATTTCCTTAAGGTGATGAAACCCTAAGGTCTTGACCTGAAATTCCTATAGAATCAAAATTCTCCTGCTTAATGCATCAACAATCTTGTTAGCATTACCAGAAATGTGTTTAATAACAAAAGTGAAATTTTGCATAAATTCTACCCACTTGGCATGTCTCTGGTTTAACTTCTCCTGTCTGGTTATGAATTGCAAAGCTTGATTATCGCTATACAAAACAAACTCCTTCGGTACAAGATAATGCCTCCATTTCTTCAAGGCTTGAATTATGGTATAGAACTCCTTGTCGTATGCGGATCACTTCTTCTTAGCTTCATTCAAATTCTCATTGAAATATTCAAAAGGTCTATTATCTTGACTTAAGACCGCTCCAATTGCAACTCCACTCGCGTCACATCTCACTTGAAATGTCTTTTCGAAATCCGATAAAACTAGAATCGGTTGTTCCGTTATCTTCTCCTTCAATATGTTGAAGCTCCTTTCAGCCTCTTCTGTCCATTTGAAAGACTTGTGTCTTTTATTCACTATATCCATCATTTGAGCACTAATCCCACTAAAGTTTCTGATGAATTTATGATAAAAACTTGCTAATCCATGGAAGCTTCTTACCTCAAAGATGTTCTTTGGTGACGACCACTCTTTCATTGCTCTCACGTTTTTGGGATCCATCTTCAACTCATTTGAAGAAATCACAAAACCCAGATATATGAGTTTTGTCTTCATGAAAGAGGACTTTTTCAGATTAATCAACAACTTCTCTTGCTGCAACTTCCTCATTACCAACGTCAAGTGCCTCAAGTGCTCCTCCTTAGATTTTCTAAATACCAGTATATCATCCATATATACAATCATGAATTTTCCAATGAAATCTTTTAACATTTCATTCATCAGTATCATAAAAGTAATTGAGGCATTCGTTAAGCCAAACGACATAACAAACCATTCATATAGCCCCTCATTCATCTTTAATGTTGTTTTCCACTCATCACCTTCCCTCATTCTTATATGGTGATATCCACTTTTCAAATCTATCTTTGAAAAATAGTTCGCTCCACTTAGACAATCCATCAAATCATCCATTCTTGGCAATGGGAATCTGTATCTGATGGTGATCTTGTTTATGGCCCTTGAGTCCATACACATTCTCCATCCTCCATCCTTCTTCGGACTCAATACAATTGGCACTGCATATGGACTCAAGATTTCTCTAACAAATCCTTTATCTAACAGATCCTGAACCTGTCTCTTCACTTCCTCATTCTCTTGAGGTGTCAGCCTGTACACTTCTTTGTTTGGCATGATTGCTCCTGGTATCAATTCAATGTGATGATTGATACTTATGATAGGTGGCAATGAGCTTGACAACTCATCCACTACAATGCCAACAAAATTCTCTAGCAGTTATTGAACTTCCTCAGGCAAATATTCCATCGAGGTATTGGTAAGGATAACCCTCGATTTCCTTAATACAACAAACTGCATCTCCTATTCCTTCTTTACTTCATTGAGGATTTTCTTCCCACTCATGAGAAGTATGATCATGCTAGCTTCATCCTTCACCTTCTTTTCTTCAATTGGCAGCAACATATGTATCCTACCATTCTTTTCTAAAGTGTATGTGTTTCTTCTCCCATCATGAATGGCATTCCTATCATACTGTCATGGCCTTGCCAACAAGACATGACATACATCCATGTGAATCACATCATACAAGATTTCATCCCTATATCCACCTATTTTAAATTCAACCAGGCATTGTTTAGTTACTTTTACCTGATGACCTTTCTACAACCATGAGACTTTATATGGCATCGGGTGTGTAGTCGTCTCCAACTCTAGCTTCTCCACCATCTTTGTGGATAATAATTTTTTGGTGCTCCCACTGTCAATTATCACCTTGCAAACTCTGTCCTTCGTTTTGCAAGCCATCTTGAACAAATTGTTCCTTTATGATGGATTTTCCGTCTCTGGCTCTTTCTTCAAAAGAACCTTCTTCATCATCAAGTATTTTCCATCCTTTGCACCTTTTGCCTCAACATCTCGCTTCTGCACTTCCGAAATGTGAGCTTCACCTCCTCCTTTCTTTCTCTCTGGACAATCCCAAGACATATGCCCTATTTTTCCATAGACATAAGATCTCACTTCTCCTCCTCTGCCTCTTCCTCTTCATCTGGGAAAAGTGTTTCTACCACCACTCTACCTTCCTTGGGAACTTCCTCCTCTCTCAGAGTGACTATGTGGTTTCTTCGTCTCATCCTTTGGCTTCTGTGCTTTCTCCTGGGAAACTCCTTTGCCTCTATTCAAGCTTCGACCTATATTTTGTTGATTATGCTTCTTGGCCAACTTCTCTTCCGCCTTTAGTGCAATTTGATACACATCCTCTATTGTTCTGACTGTCGCCATGCTGATTTCATCCTAGATATCATATCTCAGGCCATTGATGTATCTAGCAACTTTCTCCTTGTCTCTCTCTCACTGTCCAACACTGATGTTCAATTTGTAGAACTCCTTTGTGTACTCTTTCACAGTCATTCCTTCCTGTCTTAGGTTATGCATCCTCCTAAACAAATTTATCTGGTAATCCTTGGGCATGAATTTCACCTTTAGCTTGGCTACCATTCGATCCCAACTCTTAATCTTTTGTTTTCCCTTGCTTCCCCTGTCAACTTGCAGTTCATCCGACAATAGTGTTTCATGTCCTTTCAACCTAGTGACAACATATCTCATCTTTTTCTCTTCCTCGACATATTCATAGTCGAAATACTTGTCCATTTCTCGTATCCAATTAAGAAATTCTTCTGTGTCTAAATTTCCTTCATACATAGGGACGTTGATATTTGCTCTGTCTCCCAATTTGATAGCCGCCCTCAGGAAGTGTTCTTCCACAACATCTTTAGCTACAACTTCTTCGATTCTACTTCTTCATTTTCTTCCTCGCTGACATCTCCAGCATCATGTGCTCTCCTTTGTGTTGTTTCCATGGAATCCATCCTTGCACACAGTTCTCTCATCTCCCTTTCCATAGCTCTGTTAGCTCCAGACGACTCAACACGTCTTCTAGGTGGCATTGTGTTGATGCATTTGATACCACTCTGACGATATCAATATACTCCTATGTCTCCTCTTTGTACAAAAATCAATTCTGTGATATCTCTGATACCACTTTGACACATACCCCCCTTCTCTCTAAAGGGTTTCTCGACCTCCCGATCTTGGATCGTTCGAAATATTGAGTTGGAGAAACTCTTTGGGTCCCTGCGGGTACCCAAAACAACTATGCATACACAAGCCCCCTTTTTCCCAAGTGACCACGACTATGCCCTGTGTCTATCCCTTCACGATTCGGACTTCGGGGATATCCCAATCTCTTCCTTCAACTTTTCCCGAAGCGTGCTTCTTCGGATCGCCGAACTTTCGCCACGTGTCTCCTCAGGTTTTGACGGCCCCACTACAGTTCAGGTTTCGCGACTTCATGAAACTCTTACTCTCTCACCCATGAACCTCTGGATTTATGAATTCCAGATTCCTTAATCCACTGCCATGTGCTATCCTCGCGATCAATGTCTGAGATCCGTTCACGACTTCAGAATTCACGACTATGCTTTTGTCAAGCTTTCAAACTTCCCGAACTCTGAAGTATGAAACTCCTTATGGCTATACTCTCTGTAGATCTCTCTCTAGATCTAACAGTCTGGAATCATTCATCTCCCTTCAGAACAAATCTTTTCCACTGATTTTAGTGAAGAATTCAGGGACTTTTCTCCTTGGAGATTTGCTGTCGTTCTCTCTCATGAGATTTACTTCTTCGATTTTCTCTTGTTCCTCTGAACACTCTCTTTGACACTTAGTCAAGATCCCAACCTGTGCACACCTTGCAACAGGTTCTCTTCCACACTCAACTCCTCTGTGGATGATTTCATGCTCCTTGCGACTGTTCTCCAACCGCTTTTGTCTTTTGCTACTAAAATCATGTTACTCCTCCTGAGATTTCGAGTCTGAAAACTCTATCATGCACTCCTTGCGGATGTCGATTCACTCCTTGCATACAAAAGTTCACACTATCTCTTCTGAGCTTACGAGTTGAAACAGACTCTGTCAACGCACTCTTTGCAGATGTTATGCACTCATTGCACTTTCTCAAGAGAAACAATTGAAACTTATTCACTCTCCACAGTGACTCATATATTCAACCTTGTAAATGCATTCATGGATACAAGAACACGAAATAACAGATAATTGAAAATAAACAGAAAGTCTACCATTCATTCATTCAGATAGACGCAATACTAACACACATTGGGACAATATCCTTCTGCTATATTCATTCAATTGAGTTGTACACACATTCATACAATATTTCTCTGTATCTCCCATCTCTTGACTTAAAATGGCAATCTACCAATTAGATTTAGCAGCAACAACAACCTTATCTCGACAACAATAAAAACCTTTATACAAAGGGACTCTTCGAGTTCTTCCCTCCAACTACTCTATGCTATCCTATAGAAAATAAAATATTTCAACTACTTGACATTTATTACAATAAATATTGAGTTAGACAGATAAGAGCGGATGTGTAACATCTCGCTCTTGTGCGCACTGAGCGAACTTATTCTTTGAGGACACTTGTGTGCAAGTGATCCAGGTTTTTATACTATTGTTCATTTTGATTATGATTATGAGATATTGTGGATTTCATGATATGTTATTTTGTTGTATTTTCTGTAGACATATGCTATTGACTGGGTTCTTTTGAGTGTGAAGGACCCTGGACATTGAGGATGCAGAGGCATCGATGAAACCCCTTGGACTCTGGATCGAGTCAGGGAGTGGACTGTTGGGTTTGAATGTTATTGATGTGACATATGTACATATGATTAGATGTTATGATGATTGATTATTATTGCTGACATGATTCATTGATGATGCAGGCTGACGATAGCTTGCTGACCAAACTCACATTTGGAGTAGAGGGGTCACACATGACAACTAGAGACATTGAGGGATAGGTGTGGCAGAAGCCCTGCCACAACCTACTAGCACTCCCGTCGTGGCTCAAACTGTAGGTTAACGATTACCTAGTTCGAGAAGACCCACGATGCCGTGAGGGCATACTGTGACAGTCGCTCATGATGATTCTAAGGGGCACGCAATAAGGCAGGGGTCTTATTCCTTAGAGGCCCTTAGTCTCCCACAAGATCACCTGGCGGAGTATTGACTCCAGGGGTTTGACGTCTACCAAATTCAATCAAGAGGCGAGTGGCACCCTTGGAGCACGTAGTGCGTCTTGAAGGGAACATTGCGCAAGGAAAACAGAAAGAGGCGAGTGGCACCCTTCGAGCACATAGTGCGTATTGAAGGGCATGTCGCGATTTTAACTGGTAAGTGAATAAACCTAGTCGGCCTTAAAATGAATGATGTGATAAGTAAAGTTTAATGACTATTTTTTCTCTTAAGAACTGTCACAAATCCCAATGAATTAAAAACCTAGGTCTAAGTAGAACCTTAGAACAAAACAAAAACAACTAATTAGACGTATAATTGGATTAAAGTGGAATTGTTAATTCACTAAGGTTCTTTTATAAAATTTTAATTCACTAAGATTCTTTTTATAAAATTTCGATTCACTAAAGGTTCTTTTATAACTAATATAAGATAAATTCAAACGTTAACTATTAAAATAAAAAAAAGAAGAAATTATAATGGAGTATTAAATTCATAAAAAGAGTAAATGGTTGTTTATCTAAACTACTAATTCTGAACTTAGCTATAAAAAGGGGAAACTTAAAAGAAAAGGAAACTTAAAGAAAAAGTGAAACTAAAAAAAGGGGAAACTTAAATAAAAAGATGAATGTCTAACTTAGTAAGGAATCTAGCCTTTGGAACCTTTTATTTATGAACTCAACTATGAATTAAGTTAGGTGTAATTCATTTAAGAATTGTAAGGGAATATGTGGACACCAAGGAGCGTTTTTAGGAACTCTTTTAGGTGGGTGAGGGTAATAGGAATATTTAATTAATTAATAAAATTGATTTTCTGGTGCAACTAGGGGATCAGACGACATGTGTACGAGGGAGTTTTTTAGAAATTAATTAAATGAAAAATGAATTTAATAAGATTTTGGGAAACTAATTACTTAAAAAAACTCTATAAAAGAGATGGCGGAGGAGTATGAATCTCATCTTTTTGCGTAACGTTACTCTGCTGAAATTTTATCTTGACTGAACTTTCTCTTGTGGGAGTTGGGATACCTAGCTTTGGTAACGAGTGGTAGCTCAACCTTGCGAGGCGAGATGGGTGCTAGCATTCTCTGGTATTGTGTGCGTGGCCCCTTTGCGGTTCGGGGGCTTAGGGGGAAGAAGAGTACCCCTAACGTTGGCTGGGAGGTACCGATGAGGTCACATCGGTTGGAAAGCGGGAGATGGATGAAGCATACGTGGGAAAGAGACCTTGGAGCATTCACATTTGGCTAAGGTACGCCTGCTAAATTTGTTACGTGCAATGAAATTTAATTTACATATGTTTATTTTTCTGTACTCGGTTGAAGATTTCATTGCCATGAGATTTCTTGTACATGCATTCCTACGGTACTTGTAATCCCTTTGTCGCTTGATTTATTCAGTAAGAACCCTTTCTATCCATTGTATCCCTTATTTATGAGTTACTTTCCCTTTGCGCGTGGCCAGAATGAACCCTAGACTCAAACCTTGCCTGTGTTCTTGTATCTCCTCCCTGTGTTTTCTTTATTCCTTGATTGAGCTTTTTATTTCATTATTTGTTTCTCCATGGAGAAGATCTGGATGCTGATTATGTTTTTATCCTCTGTTTTGTGATCCTTTAAGTTATTAGTTTGTGCATGAGCAGTCGGCCAGGAGACGAATTGATGGTCGTCACTACAGTGTTTAAAGACTTAGATTCAAATGCCCTGCGTTCCCGTGCATGGATAATGTTAAGAACCAAATATCAATATAGCATAGAAAAACCTCAGAAAAAGTACTCAATGCCTTGAAAAAGAGATAATTTCAGATAATAAGCCTCTTCGAGGGGGCAACCTCCTTTTACCCCACTTAAATGTTCAAGTACAAG
>SNQJ01S0065023.1:0-21089 GCA_010110895.2 Picea sitchensis | reverse complement strand
TTTGGATACTCTAGCAAGAAGTTATGATTGTTTTACTTGGAACACCTTCTTGAGACTAGTCAATAGGACTAGTCAGATACCCTATCTTACACAAGGTGTATATACAAATTTATGATGATCCAAAAGATTAAATTTTTAACACAGATGCCTTACTAATTTCTGTAAATTTCCTCCAGAGTTTAGGGTATGCAACGTTACAAAAAAGTTTTTATAGCGAAAATTCCACAATGACTCATTTCAGGATGATTCCAGATCCCTATCTTGTACACGCTGTATCCCCGAAATCATAAGGCCTCATGAGATGAATTTTGAACCCAACCTACCTTGGTCCATGTAATAAATACCCTCCAAGCGGTTCCTTATGAAACGTTGTAGAAAAAAAGTTATAGCAAAACTTCCACGGTGTCTCAGATGTAGCAGCGAAACCCCAAGACCTTGAGCTCTGATACCATATGTTAAGAACCAAATATCAATATAGCATAGAAAAACCTTAGAAAAAGTACTCAACACCTTGAAAAAGAGATAATTTCAGATAATAAGCCTCTTTGAGGGGGCAACCTCCTTTTACCCCACTTAAATGTTCAAGTACAAGATGATTGAAAATGAAAATGTCTCCTTGGTATATATAGGAGACTAGGAGGTATAATTACAACTAATGGCCTAAAGCCGACATAAATAAAATAACATTACTAATCTAATATGCCCCAATTAAGGTTTAATGAGCAAGCCGACATAAATAAAATAACATTACTAATCTAATATGCCCCAATTAAGGGTTAATGAGCCAATATTAGGGATTAACAGATAATAACTATAGGATCATTCTCTTCCCAACGAGAAATTCTCACCTAGGCGTTTATTCTCTCCAGTCCACCATCGTTGTTTCTCTGCATTTTTGTTGAATGTCTAATATCTTCATTTTACCAATGTCTAACATCTGTGTTATATTACTTACCACTGTGTTTTGATTGGTAGAATCTCTAATCTCTACGTTTTACCAATGTCTAATCTCTGCGTGTGAATGGTAAATTTATCTATGCTCAATGTATATGCTACGTTCCATTTACCTCTGCACTTAAACAACTTAAATCTATGTTGATTGTATATATGCTCTCAATGTATTTGTTGCGTTCCATTTACCTCTGCACCTAAACAACTTATCTCTGCGTTCAATGGATATCTGTGTTCATTTTATCTCCGCATTCAAGTATTTATGCACTTAAACAAACCCAGGTTTACACAACTATTTACCCAACTCTTAAACAAAAATATGGATGGCTTGGCAACGATTTTCAATTAGATACAGTATCATTATTAGTAGGCAACAAATTCATTTGTTTGACAATGAATTTATTTCTGAATGTTTTACCCAGCTTTGACACTGCAAATTCACCTAGACTTTACCACTACGATTGGATTGCATTCGAATAACATTGATTGATTATCATATGAGTTGCGATATCATTGTTGTGGACAACGTATATTTAATAGACATAATTTTTTATAGACAAAAAATTGTTATATTTTATAGACCGTAATTTTTTATAGACAACAAATTTTTATATTCCATATTTTATATTTACACAACGATATCATACTAACTCAACAATACCATGTAGTTACTAGACAATGATATCATGCATGTAATAGACAACCATAGCGTATAATTAATAGACAATAATAGTATGTATTTATTAGAAAACGATATCATGGTGGTATAGCAATATATTTGTTAGCAACTTCTCTCTGATTCAAATTTTGTCATTTAGATCGTTTTCTTCAATACAAATCAAGGGTTTATTTAATATATTAAAGACAGATCTATTTAAATGCGTAGTGGAACGCCTTGTGGGATCCTCTCTTGTGACTTGGCCTTACACTTGGTGTTGGGCGCGTGTGTTTGAATTGGTGCTCGTTCATTGGTGTGTTGACTCGAATTGGGTTGTGTGTTGGCTTGTAGACTTAAAATAAAATGTTGCTTGGAGATAAGGCATAAAACAAATATTGGGGATTGGGCCTTGGTCCAATAATTTTCATCAATTTACCAAGCCTGTACCTCCACTCAAAACAAAAAAAGGACTGAGACTATCGTTTCCTCCCGACAACATCGGTATATTTGATAGGTTGATTTAAAGACCTAAATTACTATGTTCAGATTATTAATGTTAATTAGGGAAATCTATTCTTGTAAAGATAGAGAATATCAATTACAAAGTCTCTACTTCTTTTGCTGAAAAAAAAAATTTGAATTGAAACTATAGTTTCTTTACCATAGGAAGGCATTAGTAGATTGATATATTTGATTTCAAAGACCCTAATCACTATTTTAATGTTAATTATGAAATCTGTTACAATATCGTACCTAAGCCTGCTCAGTTTTTAATTCCTAATGCCTTATGCTCTTACTCAATTTCTTGATGATTGATGGATTAATTAAATGGTCGAATGGATTAAGAAGAGATACCTAACGTAATAGTGGTGTTAAATTAATAGATTGATAAGAATATTGATCCTCTTGGGTTTTAAATAAATGTATAACCTTATCCTTCTGGTGCCACGGTATAATATGGTTGTATAGATGATTAAGTGATTAGTCCCTGCACCATGCAGTAAATTGATGTTTCTCTTATGCCTTAAATTTAATATTGACATATTATTGATCATGTAATTAGCTCATTACTGTGCCATTAAATAATTGATGTGATTGGTTTATAATTTATTACTCATGCACCATGATTTCAGGATAGCGAGATTGATTTTTGACCTTCTAACCATGCAGGATAGGTGGGGAAGGCAGTTATTGTAATTTTTAGTGTCTTGTTGATCATAATTGTTTACGCTTCAGTTGGTTGTGATGTGCTAAACTGCATCGTTATTTATGTTTTGTGTTGAGCATGTGTTGTTGTTATAACATTAATGTGATGGCCTAGTATCGTCATTTATTTAGATGACATGTAGATGGTAATGCATTTTTATGTTGTTGTGTTGATTTGAGATGTTATAGTCATGTCATGATGATTCCCTTGTCCTAACAATAAACCAAAATAAATAAATAATGTCTACATAGTTTGTTGTCATAACGGACGGGTGTTACATGTGGTATCAGAGTGGGTTCAACCCTAAAACTATGGATCACCATGCTTTCCACTGCAGTAAACCCTTGATTAATGACCTAGCGCTAATTTAAAACTTTAACGTTTCCATGCGGTGATATCGATTAGAGGACACCACAAAGATTCACAGCGTGGTGTCGTGGAAGGAGGTGCAACACCTCCAGAAGTGCCCATGCCCTCAGAGTCTAACCCTTAAGGGGAATAACAAGTCCTTGGGTTGGATTCAATTTCCTTAAGGGATGATGATGGTCTGACAAGGTCCTTCCAGGGAATGTCAAAGGCCTTGATTCACCATCTGTATTGAGATGAGGCTAGGGCACCTATACCCCTGAGGGTCCACCGTGCACCCCAACCAGTACCGTTAGCTTTCAACTGGAACTCAAGAAGGTCAATTTTCCCAAGTTCTTTAGTGCCTCAGATGGTGTAGCCACTGAGACATGGTTGGAGAATATGGCAATGTGATTTTCACTTCATGACTATACCTCCAACATGAAGGTCTGCATGGTGGTCTTTCAACTGAAGAGGATCTCTCTTCTAGGGTGGAGGACGCTCCTACCGCAATTGAACATGGTCGTTGAAGACGTGTCATGGGAATTGTTCAAGGAACAATTCCAAGAGAGCTATCTATCGGACAAATTCATTGAGGATCAACTCAATGAGTTCAACACCTTGCGACATGGCGGACATACAGTGCCCGAGTACGAGACACGTTTTATGGAGCTGCTTCGGTATGCTTCGTACCTGAATACCGAGAAACCTAAGGTCAACAGGTTTGTGTTTGGTCTTAATGTGAACATTCGTGCAAAGGTTAGGATTCTGATGCCTCAAACCTTGCATGATGTCGTCTAGAAAGCCCTCATAGTATATGAGGAGCTTATCAATGGGTTTCAGAGTAGGACTCCAGCAAGACCAACAAGGCAGGTGTCATCTGGTGCGTAACAATATCAAATGCCAGCTAGACATTCACCTAGATATCGTGGCTTCCAGAGAGGATCCACTTTCACTACACCTCGGAGACCAACGCCTCAGCAACAGACTCCTTACAGAGCCCCACAATAGCGTTGACCACAACAACAATAGTTTAGGCCTGTTCAACATAACAGACTAGGGTTCTAGGCCGGTGGGTCGTCAACTTCTACTTTGGGTACCAAGAATACTAGACCGAAGAAAGGATGTTTGACATGTGGGGAACCACATTACCAACATGATTTCCCAGTGGAGAGGAACAAAACATCTTGATCAACCGAACCCACTACTGTGGGAGATTTGGGCAAGGCCCATGGGATTCATGCAGTGGTGAATAATCATCAGGAAGAGCACCAATCGACTATGCTCGAGACATTAGGTACCATCGCTGACTAGACCCTTAGTATTTTGATATATCCCGGTGCTACTGAGAGTTTCATTTTTGGTGCAGCGCTAAAAAGAATTAATGTAAGGGAAGTTGAACATGATGAGTTTAGATTTATAGAAATGGCTTCGGGAGCCAAATAGAAGGTTGGTGGGAAGGTTACTGGCTGTATCCTTAACCTGGGAGAGTTTGTCACTAGGGCCAACTTGTACATCACGATCTTAGGATCTTATGATGTCATGATCGGTATGGACTGGTTGGAATCGCATGAGGTGATACTCAACTGTAATATGAAATGGTTGAGCTTGGTCGATGATGAGGGATAGAGGCGCGTGATTGTAGGTTGGAAACAAGGAGTTTCCCTGAGGTTCATCTCTTCGTTGTAGCTATGGAAGAGCATGCGGAAGGGATGTAAGATTTATGTGATCCTTGCGTTAAATGAGAAGGGAGTAGCGAAAGGTCTAGAACACCTTCCGATGGTGAGAGTGTTTGCGGACGTCTTCCCCTAGGAGTTACCTGGGATTCCACCCAAGAGGGAGTTAGAATTTACCATAGACCTAAAACTGAGGACTGAATCGATAGCAAGAATGCCTTATCGAATGTCGACCCTAGAGTTACAAGAGTTGAAAATGCAACTGAAGGAGTTTCTAGACCTAGGACTTATACGTCCAAGTGTCTCACCATGTGGTGCGCCTATTATTTTCATATGAAGGAAGGATGGGCCGTGGAGACTCTGCATTGACTATCATCAATTGAATAAGGCAACAATCAAGAATCAATATCCATTGCCAAGGATTGATGATCTGTTTAATCATATGAAGGGTGCGATGATGTTTTCAAAGATCAACTTGAGATCAGGGTATCACCAGTTATGGATCAAGGAGGATGACATCCCTAAGACCTCCTTTAAGACGAGATTTGGAAATTACGAGTTTACTATTTTACAGTTTGGACTGACGAATGCCCTAGGGGTATTTATGAGTTTGATGAAAGGGGTGTTCCACGAATACTTGGACAGGTTCGTCTAAGTATTTATTGACAATATTTTGATTTACTCTCGGATGATGGAGGAGCATGATGAGCACTTGTGCCTGGTACTACAATTTCTACTATGAGAACAAATTGTATGGGAAATTGTCTAAATGATCGTTCTATCAATCGAAGATTAACTAATTAGGGAATTTCATCTCCGACCAAGCTATCATCATGGATCCAACAAAGTTCGAAGCTATTATGGAATGGACTGCACCGACGAATGTCCTTGAAGTGCATAGCTTCATGGGTTTATTGGGATACTATCGACGGTTTGTCGAGGGTTTTTCGAAGATAGCAAATCCGATTACGGAATTGCAGAAGAAGAACAAGAAATTTGTTTGGACCGAGAAATGCGTGGAAGCATTTCAGAGGCTCAAGGAGTTGTTGACAACAACACCGATACTAAAGGTCCCTGATATGAACGTGGATTTCTTGGTATGCATTGACGCATACAAGGAAGGCTTAAGCGAAGCCTTTATGCAAGACGATTGAGTGATCGCTTACATCTCGAGAAAGTTGAGAAGGCACGAGGAAAACTATGCAACGTACGATTTGGATTCGTTATCCATTGTTTATGCCTCAAGAGTTTGGAGAAACTACCTTATTGGATGAAAATTTGAACTGAAAATAGACCACTGTGGACTAGAACACATCTTTACGCAAAGCGACTTGAACGTGTGACAAGAACATTGGTCGGAATTGGTTAGCGAGTATGATTTTGAGATTACTTACATAAAGGGAACAATGAAAAAAGTGGCGGATGCGTTGAGTTTGAGACCACTGTTATTGGATAAATCAGTGAATGTAGACATAAACTAATCTCCCTAGATCCACCTGGACTAGAACAAAACAAGACAAGACATGACGCTTTCCCTAAGTTGTTACCATTGAATTTACTACCAAAGAAGGAATGGATGACATACCTTTAGATATCGTTTCCTTATATCTATGTTGTCCCTGCTTCACTCCAGTGCTTTTGTGAGATGAGATCTGCAATGAAACAAACCAACCAAAGTGAAAGAAATAATTGTAGATTCAATGGAAACCTAAACATGTGATCAAGGATTCATGTAATAAAACACTAATGATTTTATGGGAAAGAAACATGTCACTATATCATATTAAGTAAAAGTGGAAGATACAACCAAATTGCCTTGATGTCACAAGTTCCCTTTGGATGGTCCTTTGTTCCAACACACACATACACTTGCTATGATTTTTTATGAAGATGGTCCACAAAGCTTGGAGGACAAATGGAGGCCCCAAGCATAAGTTGTATCAGGATTCTTCACACAGTCTTTAGCCTATTCTTTCAACAATTTTTTGCTCAATCTTGCTTAACCTTTTCCATGAGGAATCCATCATTATATAGGAGAAGGTGAAGTGGTTACAAGGATGAGGATGATCCCACCAAATCAGAGAAGCCAGTAAGATCACAACCATGTGGACACCACCTCACACTCTAGAAGATTCTCCTTCTAGAAATTTCATGAAACTTCTTCCTTTTCTTAGCTTCAAACGCCACCGCACCCTGCCTATACAACATCATGCAAAAATCCCGTGAGCCAGACATAGAAAAGATTGCAGAAATCAAGGATTTCTACACTGTGTAGCACTGTCAGCCTACAGAGTCATTCTAAAAATATGCCTTGTAGGGGAAGAGCTTAGTCATTTTATTCATGTAAAAGATTTTTTTGGAAGCCTAAACACATGCCTGTAAGGTCATCATCATAGTGACCAAAATAATGTGTAACATAATTCCCCCCAAAGTATGAGGCTGGAACTTGTGACAACCGAAATACTTTGTAAGATGCGTGTGTGTGTCGGGAACAAGGAGCGCACCAATCAGGAACCTGCAAACAATCAAGCATCTGCATAAAATTATACCATTTCTGAGGTAGGCATCCCCATGCTTAGACTACAAGTGATGTATGCCATGACCACCAATTATACACTGTGGATCCATGTCATCAAGATTCTACAAAGCCACCAGGAATACACTGTGGATCTATGTATTAGAGAGTTTAAATTCAGACACAACCACGAGACATACAAGGTGTATTTGTGTGTCAATACAAATCATAAATACTCCATCGCAACCTAGATCAAAATGATAATATCCAGGGTCTTCAATCCTGTCATCTGTAAGTATGAATCTAACCATGCGTTTACAGGTGCTAAAGTCGAACATGGTAGAAACCACTTGATTACCGGTCATTGATGAAAACCGTTAACAAGTGCCAGGGAAATCACCATTGATGTCAATGACTCCCAAGGTACCTTAGTACAATACAATGAATGTGAATAAATGAGCTGAAGTCAAAAACTTGATGGAATCTCTCAATTAGGGACTAATGATGTGAATCCACTATCAAAAGTGAAGAAACCTGCCATAGAGGCATTGAGGCTCTAAGGTACTAAATGATTTCTAAGTCTTGTTATCGGATGATGAGTTGAAGTCAACATGAAAAGACTCGTCACAAGAGGGACTTGATGTATCCCCCATCACTGACACGAAATAAGTAACATATTTAGGGTAGATCAAAGTATGAAAATGATTTGAAACTGACACAAGGAAGGCCGACATGGTAAGAATTGACAATTGCAGATGGCTGACTCGAGAGAGGGCTTGTTTTCACTTCTCTTGAACATATGAATGACGCGACAATAATCTTGGGAGCATTGACTCAAAGATGACCCAAGATATGAAATTACAGAAAGTCAGACGAGAGACAAATGGATTTCCCAAACCCAGATTCAAATGATGAAGGGGGTGTCATGTTCAAGAGCGACTAGTGCTACCACTAACACGGGTACAAAGACACATTTCTTTCCCAAATTCCCCTCCAACATTTCTCGTGAGTACCTCTTTATTTTTACACAAGATTGAGGAGGATAACATATGCTTGTTGATGTAAGCTCATCCTTCGGACGAGACCCTCAGATTATGTTTAACGAACCCTAAGAAGGAGTGGTTCGGTCCCATGTGGGTCTTTCAATGTTTGTTTAACGAGTCCAAAGATAGAAAACTCGGGGGTTTTTCATGTTTATAGAGTCTGAAAAACACTTAAAGATAATTCTCTCAGTTCCTTTTTCGTAAAATAATTCAACGAGACTGAAAAAGAGATAAACTATCGCCCATTGAATGTTTTCTTCAAATACTTTTATGAGCGTGAAAAGAACAAGGTCGCTTGACAATCTTTTCATTTCTTATGGAGTGAAAAAAAATCTTAAAGGGTACTCCATGGGTTCCGTTTTTCGTGTTTCCATGATGAGTATGAAAAAACAAAAAAAGTATACTCAGTTACGTTCTCATTGATTTTCGAGCACGAGAACGAACAAAGACTAGGCTCGAGGTTCTTCTGAAAAACCCTAAAAAGTACTGGTATATGGAACAAACAAAAAAATGAATTAAAAAGACATCCATATGACATTGTTTAGGGCTTTAGTCATTCCACCTGCAAAAAATAAAAAACTCACAGAACCATTAGACTTTTAGGTTATGATAAAATGCATTAAAATAATATAAATATTATTAGAAAAAACAAAAAGTTAAATAAATAGGGGTAAAACTTCTTATTGCTATTTCATTTGCATTTCATTCAAAACTTGTCTAGAAACCTTATTTTTACCTCATATTTTGGCTGTCGATTACGAGAAGCACAGACTAGCATTCAACAAACGGTCTCTATCAACATGGTAAGATTGCCATCCTCTTCTTTTTCAATGGATTAAAATTCATTTATTTTGGTTAAAAAGTATTTTTTGGATGAGTTTTTGGGCCGGTAGGCTCGCGCTGGGGCCGCCACAGGTGATCAGTATCGGGACCTGCGGAAATCAATGATTTTCACAAGTTCCCTATGGCTCACCTGTAGAAACCCCACATAGTATTAAAAGTTTGTCTGCGGCGACCGAAAATCCAAAAAATTACCCATGCGTTTGCCCAAAAAAGAATCTCAAAAGCAACAATTGAAGATGTTAATCCCTTTTTCTTGTCTCCATGCTGGTATTTGATTGCCAAAATGTTGGAGTGGAGAGAACGGGAACACAAGGATGATGACTTAGAGGCCTTGAATGATCCAGGAACTGTCAATTCCCTATGATAGTGTGGATTGTTAAATTGTTTTAAAATCCAGGGCATGAGAGCCTAGCTGAGGTTACTAGAATACCTGGTCCACATGTGGGATTTAGAACTACAGGTGTTTCATGTGGGTTTCCATGTTCTTTCCTTGGATATCAAAGACATTTACTTCTTGATGGATTTATCCCTTCGTGGAGCACATTTGAACTTAACAGGAGGTCGAGGTGGTGGTTTGTCAATGAGTGAATACATCCGTCAGTATTGTGAACCTGAGGTCGAGAGGCACAAAGGTAAGGTAGCCATTAGAGGTGTTCGATATTTAACTCTCCGGACCATTTTTTTTACCATTGCATGGATGGAAGGAAGTGCATCTCCGCACATGGCCCTCCAAAGTTATTTTCAGTATGCCGTGGAATGCACAGAACCTCGTGTGTTCAACTGGTGCGATGGTATTGTTCGCAGTATGAAGACACAATTAACCAAAAGCAAGAATGGGGACCTGAAGCAATTCGGGTATGTATCTATTTTGGTGTCTTTCTTTTTAGAAAGAGTCCCTCATTTACACCTACAGGTAGAGTGGGGTATACTAGCGCCACAAGATCTGAGGATGAAAAGGTGGTGTGATCTCATGGCTCAGCATGTAGTGGGCCCCATTGTCAAATACAACGATGCATTCTTTGACTAGTTGAGGCCTCACATATTGATGATATATGATTACGTCTATGCCGACTTGGACTTTCGAGGCAACCCCGATTTGCTACTACTTGAGGGTTTTCAGTGGGGGGACCTAGGTAATTTTTTTTTGTTTTGTTTTTATGATGTTTTTGTGAATGCTTTAGAATATAAGATGTTTTTTGTTCTCTCTATCCAATGACTAATCAAAATTTTTGACCATGCAGATGTAGGGCCACACCGGCCTCCGGGTACATCCCCCATTCAGAGATGAGGGGAAACAGCTGTAGTAGTAGGATGGGATGTTGACGACTACAAGGTAGTCAAACAAAATCTAGAGGGCTTGACAACATACATCCTAGACATCTCGATCAACGAGATTCCAAAGTGTTATCAGCACCACACTGTAGGCATGTCTGGTTCACTCAGCTGACTACTCCATAGGGTAGCATGAGAAATAGTATGCTACCATGAGAAACATCCATGATGCTATTTTGTAGAAGCCATGGGCTTCATATTTAGATATTTTGGTCTTTGGACGGAAAAAACTTTTTTGTAAAAAAAACATTTGTATCATTATATATATACATGAGGCTTCTACCGATTTACTTTTATTTATATACAACATATGATGTGTGATTGGATTTATAAATGTCTCAAATGTATTTCTAACACATAATTGGCTAATGCATCGGTTAACGTATTTAGACATCTAGGAATGTGTTGATACTCAATATAATCAAAGTAACGTTCCAATAGGAAAATTCGTAAATATACCCGTAACAAAGTAGGACTTCAGATAGTATAGATGTTACTTAACTGTAGCACTACTAGCTGCAAATCAAGTCGTACAACCCGTTGTCGAATCCCAAGTGAAATAACATCGGTCAACAATTCAATGACTGTGCTATATTCTGTGATATTATTGGTTGCACGACCGAGGCAAACACCTTGCAGACTAATAAGTTCATTCATGGGTGTGTAGATTGCCCAAGCAGCAGAAGCTAGGTTCTGAGTACTATGACTAGCACCATCGACGAAGCCAATATAGGGTAGTGAAGACGTCGACATATGGAAACCAAGCATAATGCAAGGTAAGAAGTTGGGGGTCGAAACCAAATAATGAAAAGCACAAAAAAGTAGCACACACAAGTATGATACAGTAAAAATACAAGCACTCATGACAAGATAGTCTAAGCATAGTACTTCTTCAAGTAAAGTGCATTTCTGGGTTCACTCAAAGGAATGACATCATAATCTACTAACTCGTAGGCTCCCTTCTCCAACACTTGTTTAACAATATAAAGGTCGCACCACATAGCCTCGAATTTTCCGACCCCTAGTAAATCATGATCATGTTCATAGAGGAGAACTAGATCACCTTCAGAGAAAACACATGGCTTGAAATGCTTGTCGTATTGGGCTTTTACGCATTTCTTCTGGGTTTCAATAACCAGGGTGGCATCACGAGGGGTTTCGTCTAATTGCATAAGATACAATAGACGTTCTTCCTTGATAGAGGTGTTGGGAAGAAGTTCAACGACTAGCTTCAATGACGGTATCTCACATTCAATTGGCAGAACAACTTCAATACCATACACCAAATGAAAAGGCGTAAATTCCGTAGAAGACTTCATGGATGTCTGATATGCCCACAATGATAAAAAAAACATCGTGTGCCAACTTGTATTGTGAATTCCTATTATCCATCGAAGCATAGTGATGAGAACCTTGTTTATCACTTCAACTTGGCCATTGTCCTATGGATAGTAGTGGGTTGATTTTTCATGTTGAAGACCCAACTTTTCGGTAAGCTTGGAGTTCATGAAATTTTGAAAATGGCTACCATGATCAGTGATAATAGCTTGCAGGATTTTTAATCGTGTGATGATATGATTGAATATGAATAGGGATGTAGTTTTTCTAGTATTATCGAATGTAGGCATCGCCTCGACCCACTTCGTGAAATAATCCATGGCTACGATAATGTATCCATGCCCTCCGATCGAGTGAGGGTTACAGGTCATGAAATCAATGCCCCATTTCGTGAAAGGTCCAATGGAAACTACAGGGTGTAAAGGAGCGGGATGTGATCTTATTTTGTTGTTGTACATTTGGAAAGCATGTCACTTTTGGACGACAATAATACAGTCTTTGAATAAAGAAGGCCAAAAATACTCTGCTCATAAGATCTTTTGGGTAGTAGCATACCTAGACATGTGACCACCACACGCTCCAGAGTGGCAGTTATTCAAGGCTTTCTCAGCCTCATCATAGGTGAGACATCGTCGAAAAATTGAGTAAGCCCCACGACGATAAAGAGTGTCACCGAGGATAATGTACTGACGGGCTTGGTAACGTATATGATGATGGTCAAATCTAAACAAATCGAGCTGGAAAGTCTGAGTCTCGAGATAAATAATGATATCCCCATACCAAAGGTCATCATAATTGATCAGAAAAAGGGATTCGTCGGGTAAAGAATCCTCTGCTACATTTTTTGTCTCAGTGCAGGGAAGGTCACATATAAGTTCGATAAACACCAAATATTTCTTAGAATTAGCGTGTTCAAACTCTAAGTCAAACTCCTAGAGAATCAGGATCCATTTGGAGTATTTTCCCCCTAGAAATTAGTGTGTAAGAATGTGCTGCATAGGGTTGCAATCGAAAATTACAGTGTTCTTGCGTAATAGGATATAGTGACGGAAACGTTGGACAACTTGAACAACTACCAAGGCCAGTTTTTCAACATGTAATTATTTGGATTCGATAGTCATGAGACTCCGACTCAAATAATAAATGACATGTTCGTCATGTAAATTGTCTTCTTGGACTAGAACCATGGAAATGGTAGAGTCCGAAGCAGCGAGATAAAGGAAATAATATCGACTATAATCGAGTGGGAAAAGTAGTGGGGTACAGGTTAAAATTGGTTTCAAATCTTCGAAGGATTTGTTGGCAGTAGTATCCCATACGAACTCAGAACCTTTCTTCAACAGTCGAGTAAATCTGAGCGTTAACTCAACATAGTTTGGGATAAAACAACGTCAAATTTTTTCCTTCCCTTGCAAACTTTGCAGCTGGTGGAGTGAGGAAGGAGGAGGGAGATTGAGAATTTCCTCGACCTTCAAAGGATCTAACCAAAACCCCTGACTTGACACAATAAATCCCAGGAGTCGGTCAAACTCCACACAAAAGACACATTTGTGTGGTTTTAAGCGTATACGATAGAACTGACAATGAAGGAAAATGTCTTGGAGGTGTGCTAGATGGTCACTACGATGCATGGAATGCACCGATAGGTCATGTAGATATGGTTGTACAATTTTCTTGATATTGTGAAAAGAGTAAGACATAGTGCGTTGAAACATCGCACCGACATTTTTTAAACCGAAGGGTAGTTTCCGATAGGCAAAGGTGCCCTAAGGACAAATAAAAGTGATTTTGTGTTGATCCACAGGTAAGATGTTGGTTTGATTATATCTGGAGAAACCATCCATCAAAGAGAAGATTTCACTTCCAGTGAAATCGTCAACGATTTGGTCAACGAAGGGGGTAGGAAAGTTGTCCTTAGCAAAATATTTGTTGATATCCCTATAATCAACGCAGACATGGATCATACCTTGTTTCTTGTTAACCAGAACTAGATTGCATACCCAATCAGTTAATGCCATGGGATAAATAAAGTCATCTTTAAGAAGTTTTTCAACCTCAAGCTTTGTAGCAACTGCCTTACGAGGATGGACCGGGTGAAGTCTCTGCTGGACGGGTATAGCACCCGAGTAGGTCTTAATTTCGTGTACAACAATATCAGGGTCAATACCCAACATCTCTTCATATCTCCATGCTAAGATGTCACGAAACTCCTGAAAAAGGGACTTATATGCGACAACCTCATCGGTGGAACATGAAGCTCCGATGTGAACATTTTCGACAACTCCAGGTTTAATAAAAATGTCGAGGGGGATGGTGGGTGAAATGTTACTCAAGTTCCCTTCATATAACACATCGTGTGTGGACTCGGGAACATAAGACATAACAACAACGATCGATGAAGTCGAGATCCATTGGTAACTTTCTAAGGTGTGCTTCTCCAAGAAGAGGATAGAATGATGATGCCCATCATCCCATGAGGTGTCCTCCATGGACATAACTGACATGATCATCTCATTCGTAGGAAAAATAATGTGGAACAGATCAGGAGATGAATCACCAAGAGAGGGAGTAGAAGGGGTTGCCAATTGAATGGCTTGATAAGAATATTCAACTGGACTTAAAGGCATCTGGTTTCCATAGCGAAGATAATCACCAAGTTCGGGTACTATCCACGGGTTAGAAGACACGGGGGTTTCGTAGACGGAGGTGGAAATCATGTTGATCGAGGTAACCAAAGGAGGTGGAACATTGGGTGGTGGGATCGGGAACGTACCCATCAAATTTGAATATTTTAGTAGACCCACACCAACATTCTCATACCCAGGGGGTGTCTTTGCAATGAAGGGTACGTTTCTAGTATGAGTATCAAAGTTAAAAAAGGCTAGTTGGTCTACTGTAACAACCTTTCCCTAGTGTGGAAAACGTATGACACAGAAAAGAGTAGACACGACTGCATGCATGGAATCAATCCAACTACGGCCAAGTAAGAGGTTGCAATCGAGAGGTGTGCCAAAGACCTCAACTTCAACATTGACCGATTTTCCTTCTAACATAATAGGAAATGAGGGGAGTACACCATAGGGTTTAGATTCAGAGCCATTGAAGGCTTTGAGCATGTTGTGTGATTTAGTTAAGGGAGGAGAGCCAATGCATTTCCAACAGGTAACAAACATTACGCATGTCGAGGCACCCTCATCAATAATTGTTCTACAAATGTTCTTGTCTGCGACAACAACTTGGATCTGAAATGTGAGTTGAGGGGGTAACCTTGAAATGTGATCTTCGAGGTCAAACATTATTAAATTCATATCCGTAGGGTCAATTTCACCAATAGCCTTTAACAATGCCTTCCGTTGAGTGGGACAACTTTGAAGAAGTTCGAGAGCCGACATTGTGGAGGGTGCTTGCGCCAGATCTTCTACAATACTGTAGTTTCGAGTAGCACGTGAATGAGGATTGAAGGTAGACTTTCAAACAACACCCTTTGGGGGAGGGAGAATAACTATATCGAGGCTCGATCATTCAAGATGAAGAGAACCGTTGGGAGGTGAAGCTGAGGGAGACTGTTGAACCAATGAAGGTGGTATATCGCCAACTTTCTCCTTTGAGGAAGAGTAATCTTTGGCCTGAGTGGTAAATGTAAAGTCATTGTTTTTTGAATCACTAGTACACATAAGTACATAGGAAGTAGTGGAGGGAGAGGGTTGGTCGTGAATGACCAATTGGGCCTGTTGTTGAGAAGGGAAAGGTTGGGACAAAATGGCAGGTGTGGGAGGTTTCGCAGTCCCTTGAAGGAACTTAGTAACCTCAGCCTGTCCTGGACAATCTTTCATGTAGTGATCATAACCACAGATAAGGGAAGGGTATCGGGGTTTGCGCTTATCCTTATCATTAGCAGGTTGGGTTTTGGATTTCTCAGATTACGAGTTATTTTTATCCTCCTTGTTCTTACCCTTCCCTTTTTTAGATTTATTTTTTCCGGCAGGGGTAGATTGAATAGAGTTCACCTCAGAGGTTTTTCCGGTGGAAGGAGTAGGAGTCGAAGCATTTTGAACATTAGAAGCAATAGATTTGGGATTGGTGGGACAGGTTTGTGCAGATTGAGGTTGATAATGGAAGGTTCCAATCACACCGTCGACTGCATGAGAAGCAGTAGGGGTAGTTGAGGTAGTGGTGGTAGAAGGACGAGGTGCATCAGGGAGAAAATTGTAAAGAGTACCCGTTTGTGAATAAACAAGATCGAGGTACCGAGCGTGACTGATCGTCTATTCTTCTGTGACAACTCCACCCATGGCAATGTCACAAGAGATTTTATTCACAAAGGATTTCGTGAACCATTATGCCAATAACTGATCGAGAATATCGAGTTTGATTAAACGTCGTCTTCGTCTCCACTCATGAATGTGATCGAAGATGTGAGTGGCTTAATTTTGCTTGAAGGAACTCAAAATATCAGTTCCTGTTTCATAACGGATTAACAACTGGTAGTGGGTGAGGAAAGCCATGGCTAGGGTATTAAATTCGGTGAAGAAGCCTCGTGGTAATTCTATATACCACTTTGCAGCCAAACCTGTAAGAGTTCGTTGGAAGAGTCGTAACTGAATGGAATCATCCATCAAAGAGTTAGATGAACACCAAAGGTGAAAAGTCATGACATGGTTGTTTGGATCTTCTCACGGTTTACCATCAAATTTTGGAATGTCAGATGGTAGCTTGGCCAGTATAATGGGCCAATGGGGAGAATGCAGGATGGGGTCATTCAAGATTCTAGACAAGTTAGGAAGATTCAAAGTGGCTAAAAAGGGTAATTGTCTATTCACATGAGGATACTAGTGACTTTAGGGAGGAAGTCTCGTTGGTATACCGGTAGGACTGTAAGCAGTCTACATGTGAGGTGAAGGTCTAGAAAAATTCATACGTGAATGTGGAGTCATGTAGCCCATAGGGTTGTACTGTATAGGGATGTTCCCTTGGAAAGGGACACTAGGTTGAACGTTTGGACCCCAAATGGGATTGGAAGAACCGAGATATGACTGGCTCGAACTAGGGGGTATGAAAGAGATAACTTGAGGTTGTTTCCCCCCAGATGATTGTGGATTTACCTGGATGAGAAGGTTCCAATACTGGACTAATTATCCTGGAATGTTTTGTCCATGAGGTGTGGAAGGAATTCTGAGAGGGGGTTGTCCTCCAAGCGGGGGTGGTATTCCAATTTGGCTGTGACCTCCAAATTGATTCCCCCCCCTGCAATGTTATATTGTCCTCCAACAGGAATCTGAAAACCAAAAGTGAATAAAGGAGTAGAGCCTCCAATTCGATTGGAGCCACCTGGGCCAAATACTCCCATAAAAGGCAGATAAGACCCTCTGGAGGGGACTTGGGAAGGTGTCGGAATAAAACTAGAAGCAACATTGTACCTAGGAGGAGTAAAAACCCTAGAAGCTCTGGACGAAACTTGAGTGGGAACAGGGATATAAGTATTTAAAGCATGGTACCCATGAGGGAGAGATGGGATAGGTATAGACGAAAGTGGTGTACCGATGGGAGGTTGGGTAACCCCCGGATTCCCAATGAGAGTAGTTGTAGCATTTGGGTCCATTGTAGAATGGGCCATCGAACAATAGATCAGGTCAAGGTCCAGTGGGACAACTATAGTCTGCACTCGATGACCTGGGAGGATGCATATGATATGCGTCAACATTTTCCATCTTTGTTTGATAGATAGACTTATGATACTATGATATACTCTATTTCGACACTTATATACTATGAGAATTTGAGACAAAGTTTAAAACAAGAGGGGGTGTATGTAACATCTCGCTCTTGCACACACTGAGCGAACTTATTCTTTGAGGACACTTGCGTGCAAGTGATCCGGGTTATTATACCAATGGTCATTTTGATTATGATTATGAGATATTATGGATTTGATGATATGTTATTTTGTTGTATTTACGTAGATAGTTGCTATTGAATGAGTTCTACTGAGTGTGCAGGACCCTAGACATTGAGGATCTAGAGGCATTGATGAAACCCCTTGGACTCTAGATCAAGTGAGGGAGTAGACTATTGGGTTTGAATGTTGTTTATGTGACATATGTACATATGATTAGATGTTATGATGCTTGATTAATATTGATGACATGATTCGTTGATGATGCAGGATGATGATATCTTGCCGACCAGACTCACATTTGGAGTAGAGGGGTCACGCACGGCAACCAAAGACAGTGAGGGAGAGGTGTGGCAGAAACCCTACCACAACCTACTAACACTCCCATCGTGGCTCGAATTGTAGGTTAACGATTACCTAGTTGAGAAGACCCATGATGTCGTGCGGGCAGATTGTGACAATCGCTCACGATGATTCTAAGGGGCATGCAATAAGGTAGGGGTCTTATTCCTTAGAGGCCCTTAGTCTCCCACAAGATCATCTGGCGGAGTATTGACTCCAAGGGTTTGAAATCTACCAAATTCAGTCAAGAGGTGAGTGGCACCCTTGGAGCACATAGTGCGTCTTGAAGGGAACGTCGTGCAAGGAAAAAACAAAGAGGCGAGTGGAACCCTTGGAGCACGTAGTGCGTCTTGAAGGGCACATCGTGATTTTAACTGGTAATTTAATAAACCTAGTTGGCCTTAAAATGAATGATGTGATAAGTAAAGTTTAATGAATAATTTTTCCCTTAAGAACTATCGCCAAGCCTTGTGAATTAAAAACCTAGGTCTGAGTAGAACCTTAGAACAAAAAAACAACAACTAATTAGACGTATAACCAGATTAAAGTGGAATTGTTACTTCACTAACGTTCTTTTATAAAATTTTAATTCGCTAAGATTCTTTTTATAAATTTTCAATTCACTAAAGGTTCTTTTATAACTAATAAGATAAATTCAAACGTTAATTATTAAAATAAAAAGAAAGAAATTATAATGGAGTATCAAATTCATAAAAAGAGTAAATTGTTGTTTATCTAAACTTCTAATTCTAAACTTAGTTATAAAAAGGGGAAACTTAAAAGAAAAGGAAACTTAAAGAAAAAGTGAAACTAAAAAAAGGGGAAACTTAAAGAAAAAGTTGAATGTCTAACTTAGTAAGGAATCTAGCCTTTGGAACCTTCTATTTATGAACTCAACTAGGAATTAAGTGAGGTGTAAGTCATTTAAGAATTGTAAGGGAATATGGGGACACCGAGGAGTGTTTTTAGGAATGCTTTTAGGTGGGTGAGGGTAATAAGAATATTTAATTAATTAATAAAATTGATTTTCTGGTGCAACTAGGTCATCGAGCAACATGTGTTTGGAGGAGGTTTTTCGAAATTAATTAAATGAAAAAGGAATTTAATTTGAATTTGGGAAACTAATTACTTAAAAAAACTCTATAAAAGAGATGGTGGAGGAGGAGTATGGATCTCATCTCGACTGAACTTTCTTTTGTGGGAGTTGGGATACCCAGCTCGGGTAACAAGTGGTAGCTCAACCTTGCGAGGCGAGCTGGGTGCTAGAATTCTTTGGTATTGTGTGCGTGGTCCCTTTGCGGCTCGAGGGGCTCAGGGGGGAAGAAGAGTACCCCTATAATTGGTTGGGAGGTACCGATGAGGTCACATCAGTTAGAAAGAGGGAGCTGGACAGAGTGCACACGAGACATCGACCTCGGAGCATTCACATTTGGCTAAGGTACGCCTGTTAAAGTTGTTATGTGCAATGAAATTTAATTTACACATGTTTATTTTTTTGTACTCGGTTGAAGATTTCATTGCCATGAGCTTTCTTGTACATGCATTCCTATGGTACTTGTAATCCCCTTGTCGCTTGATTTATTCAGTAAGAACCCTTGCTATCCACGATATCCCTTATTTATGAGTTACTGTCTCTTTGCGCATGGCCAGAATGAGCCCCAGAGTCAAACCTTGCTTGCATTCTTGTATCTCCTCCCTGCATTTTCTTTGTTCCTTGATTGCACTTTTTATTTCATTATTTGATTCTACACGGAGAAGATCTAGATGCAGATTGTGTTTTTATCCTCTGTTATGTGATCCTTTAAGTTATTAGTATGTTCTTGAGAAGTCGACCAGGAGCCGAATTGACGGTTGTTACTCCAGTGCTTAAATAATTAGATTCAAATACCCTTCTTTCCTGTGCATGGATAATAATTGTAGGATCATTCTCTGCCCAACAAGGAATTCTTGCCTGGGCATTTATTCTCTCCAGTCCACCATCATTGTTTCTCTGCATTGATTCTTAGAGTTGCATTGATTCTCCGTGTTTTTGTTGAATGTATAATCTCTGCATTATATTACTTACCACTATGTTTTGATTGGTAGAATCTCTAATCTCTACGTTTTACCAATGTCTAATCTCTTCGTCTTACCAATGTCTAATCTATGCGTGTGAATGGTAAAATTATCTGTGCTCAATGTATATGATGCATTCCATTTACCTCTGCACTTAAACAACTTAACTCTTCGTTCATTGTATATATGCGCTCAATGTATTTACTGCATTCCATTTACCTCTGTACCTAAAAAAATTATCTATGTGTTCAATGGATAACTATGTTCATTTTATCTCTGCGTTCAATTTTTTCTGCAGTTAAACAAACCCAGATTGATCATAATTGTTTACGCTTCAGTTGGTTGTGATGCACTAAACCGAATCATTATTTATGTCTTGTGTTGAGCATGTGTCGATGTTATAACATTAATGTGATGGTCTGGTATCGTCGTTTATCTAGATGAAGTGTAGATGGTAATGAATTTTTATGTTGTTGTGTTGATTTGAGATATTATAATCATGTCATGATGATTCCCTTTTCCTAACAATAAACCAAAAAAATAAATAAAAAATAAAAAACAAAATGTGTACAGAGTTTGTTGTCGTAACAGAGGGGTGTTATAGGACGCTCCAAACATGTGTTGTGATCCTTCACATTAAAGAAAAATACATCCCCCCATCAATCTTACGCAATGTCTCAGCCTCTGATCATTAAATATGATCATAAATCAAAATCCTTTCCAGATGTTACATTTATACGCCATCTTTGAAATTCAAAAAATTTCAAAATATGTGCTAGTGCACCCAACTGTCTTCCACATGCGCTTTGCTGGCGATGATCCCGCATCACTGTGTATCTTGTACATGTGTTAGAATGTTACCAGAATTGCATGTGTTTATTTCATGTATGT
>SNQJ01S0065022.1:6795-29387 GCA_010110895.2 Picea sitchensis | reverse complement strand
CAAACATTGGTGAGAAACTTACTGGGAGAAAAGTTCCACAGAGGATTCTGGAATATATGGGGTCGATCCCACTTGGGATTTTTTTGTGGATGCAGTAAAGGAATAGTATTACCCTGTTGGAAACTATGAGGACCAATACATGAGATGGACCACACTGCAGCAAGAGAGGGGTCAAGTAGTTATGGAGTTCACCAATACCTTCCATACCTTGCGCACCAAGTTGAGTATCAAAGACTCCGAGCGACATTTGGTTCTGAAATACTGTGGGGCTCTACACAAATACATCCAAAATGAAATGGATTTTCTGGACATCTCATCACTCGGTGTTGCGTATCGATATGCTATTAAAATTGAGCAGAAATTTAAGCACCAGAACAAACGGGAGTTCGGGTCTGCAAATCCACAACAACCAAAATATGACAAAGACGACCCTAACAAACAGTCTACCAAAAACTAGTCCAAGACACAGGAAAAGAAGGGTCACGGGAAGACAAAGAAGGAAACTGGAAAATGGTGTGAGTTCCAAAAAAATCCCTTGGCACAACATCGATGAATGTCACTCAAAACAGTCATTGGTGGCCGAGATCAAAGACAAAGAGTTGAACCCTGATTCCGAATTTGATTCTGAAAATAATGGTAAAGGACAGATCATTGACACAGACCCCATTGTTATTGTTGCTACTGCAACAATTCAACCAGAAGAACCAACAGATCCTAAAGAGGGGGAAAGCCTTTTTCATTCACAAATGTGGGTGAAGGGGACCCTGCTGCATTTTATTGTTGATAGCGGAAGCCAAAAGAACCTCATCTTAGTAGAGGTCATCAAATAGTTGGGATTGTCAACAACACCACACCCGCAGCCATACAACATCGAGTGGCTTTGCCAAAGATGAGATCTTTGTGTCAGCGAGAAGTGTCGATTGTCAAATGGCATCCAACACTTCAAGGATGAGGTATTATGTGATGTTGTCCCACTGGATGTCTATGATGTTTTCTTGGGCCAACCATATATGTGGAAGCACCATGTTGTTTATGAGTCTCGACCCTGCAGTGTCATTGTTACTTTGGCGGGTCATATCTATAGAATACCAGAGTTTGTTCCGACTACTATTCCACCAAAAAAGTGTTGCAAGGTAGTATATCATACTACAAAATTCAGCTTCTTCACAATCTGTTCAAAAGGGGAACAAAATAACATTGGAACCACTACAACCTCGCCCCAAGGACCTTTTATCCAACAGAAGCAGGTCAAAAAGGTTGCAACAAAGCATAAATATTCCTTTTGTACATCATCCTCTCATGTATCCCGACTTGTTGAACAACCTCAGCCTCAACAGGTTCATGACAGATTTACACAAACTGAGCAGCGCAATGTCTCCAGTAAGGCAAGTAGCTCACCAAGATGTAGATTCAACAAACGTTTTTCCCTCTCCCCCATGAAATCAACGCAATGGATACCATTTATTCCTAAGGAGGGAGGATTTATCCAGGTGGATATCGGTGGCCACCCACCTTTTTCGACTGGCTCAAAACAATTTTCTAACAATTTTGGCAATTTACTATTTTTAGTAGTTTTAAACTTACGGGGCCATTTTGAGGGCCCAAATGAAGGTTTTTCGAGATTGAGGTTCTCAATGATATACAAAGGCATGATTGATCCCCCAAAATGAATCTCCTCGATGATACTTTTACAACAAGATATCACATGCCTAAAACGGATATCATATGTAAAAGTTACGACCCCAGGAAGTTGATGTACTTACTTACCCAAACGGGGCCCACATGAATTTTGGCACTTCATCTCCTAGGGTTAGGTTTTTGGATGTCTAGGGTTTTTGGCATTCCGTTTTATTTTAAAAAGGCATTCAGAGCCTCATTGTAATCATCTTCTTTTGAATGAGTGCAACCGTCACATCTCTTCTCAGAGATAAGCCGCCACCATTCTAGCGAGTCTTTCACTTTGTATTTTTTACAGTCTCTGTACATTTCTTTGATTAATAGAAATCATGTATTACTGTATATATTTGTTCATTGTTGCATCTCTGATACATTTCTGTTATATTATTGAATATCTGTGATATCTCTATGCATTTCTTTATTATATATTTGTTCTCATTTCATGCCGAAAATAATCTGGATCAGCCCTAGTTTTCAGGCTAGGACAAAATTTATCAAACATACCTAGATCCATACTTTCAAAATAAAAATTTCCACTTATCTTACCTTTTCAATAAAAAAATTTCACTATTCTTACTTTGATCAGAGCACAAATCTTCAAGGTCTTAGCTCTTTTCTTCAGATCTGACTTCTCTTCTTAGCACAGAGATTTATAGGTCAAGTAGAATATTGCACACTTCAGCAGCATATCTACACACAACACTTCTCTTTTTCTTTACTTCAGTTCCCAACAATCACAGTTTTAGGTCGAATACTACACACTTCAGCAACATATCTACGCACATAGATTCTTTTTTTCTTTACTTCAGTTCCCAACAATCACAGTTTCAAGTCTCGACAATGGAACCATTTGTTGGCATAGGGGCAAACTCAGGTTTCAACACTTCAACATTGCACCAAAAAAACACTAACTACCAGCCCTTTCGGCAACACCTGCAAAGCAGATGTAGTCTCACCTGAGGTAGAGACAGGGGTGGTTGTAGGACTCCAGTGTCTGCAACCTTAGTTGGGACACACATATGTAATTACAATATTCTATCAAAGCGCTTAATAGTTATAGTTCATCAGTATTTAACCAGTATCTACTTTGCAGTCAAAACCCTAATCATAGAGCATCACAGTATTCACCCAGATCTAGTATAGTTGATCACTAAGAACATTCACATAGGTTATATCTAGCACTTATTCATATTATTAAGAACAAAACATCAATAGACATATCTATCATTTATCTATGCCAAAGCATTAAGAAAGTAAACACATAAACACATCAATACATTGCACAAAGAATAACAACACAGGATATATGTTGTCCACCCCCAGCCTAGGGCTATGTCCACCAACTCTTATTCTCTTTTATTATCTTTTGTCAATATTCTACATGCACAGAGCCACAAGATCCTACTTCACATAGGACAAGAGATATGCATGCACCTCGCCAGATCCTCCTTCCCCAAGCCAGGTTACAACACAAAACTTCTACTCAATCCCTTATATTCACTTGCACTTAACCTTGCAAGTTTCACACAGCATGCACAAAGCATGTACAACTATCACTTTCACTTAGCACTTGGTATCACACACTTGCGCCCCTTTTACTTACATCGCCTAGATTTCTATTTATACATTACAAAATGGGCCTAAACATGGGTAAACCCATGGGCCAACATCCCCATACCCGTTACATAAGCCCAAAATCCAAAAATCCCTAAAAAGGGGGCCGAGATCCCGCGATCTCTGCTTCGATTTGTGCTTCGCCTTCGATGGCCTGTTGAAGTTCCAAAATAGGTCAAACATGACTAAGGATCCTAAAAACTTGGTCAAGGGCCAACAACTCCCAACTCTAATTCATGGGTAGCATAATTCATTTCATGTTATTTAAGCTTCCTTGAATCCTAACATATGACATGCCCATTTTGTGTAAGGACTCCACCAAGCCCTTCCTTGCATGCATTTGTGCACACAACAAAATATTCATCTATATATGCAACCTTTAGAATATATACATTTGTCAACAATTCCTTCAAATGCTAGAAACTCTACTCGCACTTGGTATTCCATTCAAACTTTGTTCCCTTCTTCTACAATAAAGTGATTGGATGTGCAACCTTGGAGAATCCTTCAATGAATATACTATAATATTCATCTAATCCCATAAAGGATCTCATTTCTGAAACATTATTTGGTGCTGACCAACTTTTAATTGCTTCAATATTTTCGAGATCCACTACTATGCCATCTTATGAGACAATATGGCCCAAATAATGGATTTTCCATTGATAGAAAGTGCATTTTCTTAACTTGACATACAATGTGTTCTCTCTCAACATATGTAGCATCATCCACAAATGTTTCTCATGCTCCTCCTCTATCTTGGAGTAGATAAGAATGTCACTGAAGAATTCAATGACAAATTTGTCCAGGAAATCCCTGAACACTCCATTCATTAGACACATGAATCTCACTAGCACATTTGTTATGCCAAATGGAACCACTATGAACTCATAATGGTCATATCTTGTCCTAAATTTTGTCTTGCTAGTACCTTCTTCTCTTATTCTCACTTGATGATAGCCTGATCTCAAGTCAATCTTGGAAAATATATTTTCTCCTTTCAATTGATCGAAAAGATCATCGATCCATGGAAAAGGGTATTTTTGCCTTACAATAACCTTATTAAGTTGTATGAATTCAATAAAAAACCTTAGAGTTCAATCGTTTTTCTTCAAAAAGAGTATTGGGACACCCCCAAGTGAAAAACTTGGGTGTAGGTACCCCTTCTTCAACAATTATTCTAGATACATATGAAACTCTTTCATATATGATGCGCTAATTCTATAAGAAGTTTTGGACATTGGGGAAACTCTAGCCATTAAGTCAATAGAGAAATTAATATATCTATTTGGTGGCAATCCTGGAAATTCCCCAAACACATTTTGATATTCCATCAATATTGGATGGTCTTAAAGACTTGGCTCCTTGTCCTTTGTTGGATATTCCATATGGGATACATATATCTCGAATCCTTTTCTAAAACTTATTTTTAGTTTCAATGATAAAATCTTTCTAATGGATATAGGTCTTGAAATACATTGCACCATCCTTGAACTTCCTTCGCCATCAAGAAATATGGAATGTTTGTTGTAACAATATAGGATAGCATGATGATTTTCCATCCAATCCATATCAATCAAGCATGTAACATCCTCATTTTCAAACCCCAAGCTAGTGATGTATATTGTAAATATAGTATGTGGCTAAGAGCCAAGCAATGTATATTGAAAATGTGATGTATGGCCGAGAGACAATATGTAAACGATATAAATTGAAATATAATGAATGAAATTTATCACCAGATGCATATGGAAACATACAGATATTGGGGGCTAAGTATCCACAAGATAGGGTAGGGGAACAAGGGGGGGAGAGTTACCCATATCTATTAAACCAAAACCCATTTCCTATTTTTCTCTAAATTATCCTTTCCATGAAACTTACATTAGTCGTTGAGTTTTCTAGAGCCCAATCGTTGAATTCATGTAAGAGGGTTGTTGTGCTCGAGTAACTTCCCATAGTTATTGAGAGTATGGTGGATGAGTAAAATAATCTTGGGGAAGACTGGAAATCAAGCAAGCAAGAGAGAGAGAGAGGAAAATTTGTATGGGTAGGCGACCAAAATTATGCATTCACGTTTTTGCATAGAGAGTTGTTTTTACATGTAGTTTTTTGGCCAACAATTGAGTTTTGAGTGGGGGAGCTTGAAGGAAGTTTTTGTGGACATTTTTGGGTGTTGTTTGGAGCTGTAATTTCATGGAGAAAGAGGCTTTGTGCCTAGGAGCAATGATTTGTTCTAAATTCATCCAAGAAGCATGCATTTTGGCTACTAGGAAAATTTGTGTTGTAGTTGTAGAATTCCTGAAGTGCCAACAAGTAGAATTCATGTCCAACCTGTGTTGGAAGCCTTGGAAGGGAGTGGAAATGCCTAAGGGACTGTGAGAAATGAAGGGGGATTCCATCCCTTGGGTTTTTCAGGTTGAGAGGAAGTTTTCTAGTGGAATGAAATTAGTTGAGAGTTTAACTGTTGAAAGAGGGACATTAGCCATCCTTAGGGACCTTTGTCTCTTGTGGATTTATAGCCCTAGGTCGAGGGTGTATTTATGTTGATAAATATAACAAAAAGGCTATGGTTGGGAGGAATTCCTATACTCTACAGTGGGTTGCACATTTTATAAGATAATTGTTGTTATTTGTTGTGTTTATACATGTATGATGTTGATAGAGTTGCTGTGTAATTTACTCTGAACTATATTGGGATATTATTGCTTGTTGTGAGAAGAATGATGCATTTAAATCCATGTCTATATGGTGGGATGTTGTTGTATATTGTTTAGTTATTATATGGTGGGATTATTTTGTAGGAATTTTAGGTTGTATTTATGTTTTTAAGTGGCATAGACAGTTCTAGGTGTATGAATGTCATGTTGTGTGATTATTCCAGTGCTTTTTTATTTAGTATCAAAAATTTTAGTGAGTCATTTTGATAATGATGTGACCCAGCTCGGGGATGGACTAGGAACATCAAAAATCAGTCATATGACCCAAGTGGTATGTTGTTAAAATATGCCTTAGTGTTAACTCCATTCATGCTCACTGCAAAATATTTAACAAGCTCATTGATTCTTCTTTTGGTTCTAGTGGCTAGTTGAACTAACCAAGACTTTTCATTCTTACATCTATTCAATTTAAATTTTTCACCATATTAGGATCTATATAGCTATGAATAGCTCTAGAATCAATAAAAATAACAGTGAGTCAATTATCAATATTACCTTCCACCTTAATCACGTGGGATTGATAGTCTTCTTGTTTGTTGTCCAAGGCTACATAAATCCTTGGCATGCTTCTACCCACGTCCTTTACTATCTCAACTTCCTAAATATTGTGAAAAATCCTCATATTTTCTCCTTTGTGAGGGAAATATATATACAAGTGGTCTCCCTCACATCCCTAGCATTTTATGGGACGCTGTCTTGGAACTTTCCCAAATGAATCTATCATCTAGGGCTCATTTTTTGTTGAGGTCCCTTGTTGATATGTTTGACATATATTTCTATAAAATAGTGGCCTAAAACCTTTCTTTCTCTTCTCCATATTTCCTTTCCTTTTCTCATCCCAATCCTTTTGGAAAGCCAAACTTCCTCTATTATTATCATAATGATACTTTGTTTTCCTTATGGTCTCTTCCAATATCTTGGGCTCATCATAATGTATCTTATCACTGTAGAAAGAAGGTATCAAACTTATAAACAATTGGATTTTAACCTTCTCATATCATATAAAGTAAACATACCTCAAAAAATCAAGGAACCTCTTATCATACTCATCCATTTTCATGCTTCCAATATTGAGTTCAAAGAACTCTTTCATATTCTTTTCATAATACTTCTCTGACAAGTACTGTTGTTGGAAATATATCTTGAATTTCCTCCAAGAAATTCTCTTTTCATAAATATGTTTAGCTTGCTTGAGTTGATCCCACAACATAGATGTTTTTCCTTGAATATGGTAGGCTACAATCTGAGCTTCTAAATTTGATGAATAATTGTGCAATTGGAAATATTTTCTCATTCCCAATAACCATGCTTCTACATCTTCATCCTTCTTTTGATCACCATCAAAAGTAGGAGGCTTAATATTCCTAATATATCCTTGTAAGTAATATACCTCAAACCTCCTCTTCATGGCTGTAATGTTGTAATATCCTTAGGAATCCTCCATATCTATATTTCTGATATAGGAACCAAATCTACTTTCCTTTACCTCTAATTTTGTTGCAAGAAATCTGCATGCAACAATTGTTGTTAGACTTATGCATAATATAAAATATATTACAAATTAGAATACATGTCATCCTTTCAACTACATTTATTAGGAGTATGGATTCATTGAAATATGATTCCGATTATTTAGAAAAAATCCTCTCTAAAACAACTCTCCAATGGATGTACTCATTTCATGTTCTAAGTGAAAAGTTAAAAGTTAAAACTTCTCAAGTTGCAATTTCCACTCATTGATTGTTTTTTATAATGATTAAATTTTTCTAAAAAACTATGTTACTAAAATAAAAAATATGGGTTGATATATAGTTTCGCCTCCTCAATACCTTTCTATTGACTTCTTGTTTTCCCAATTCCAATTTTCGAGTTGATAGTTATGGTCTGTGCAAGTTTAGACTATTTTTCCATTTTTATCCCTCTATGCTACAAGTGTATTCTCCTCTATATTGTATACAAGTAGGGAGATAAATTCAAAATTTCATTCCATGGAGGTATTATATGGTCCACATGATTTCCACATACTACTCATGTGCCCCAAACAAACTTATGTGGAAGGCGTTATGTCCTCTGGAAGTAAAATGGTACCTAAATTATGCCCTGCACTATTTTGATTGTAACTTTATCATACAAGCTTTGTTTTGCACTAGAAATAGCTTATTGGAAAGATATTATCAAGTTATTTCATTCTGATTATAAGAGAGTCTATGTACCAAATGTACACATAGTTCTCTCAATTTAGACCACTTGAAAATGTTGTTATTCCCTCAAAATGCCTCTGCAAGTTGATGACCTTCAAAATATGGAAAGTTTCTTAAAAATGAATTATTCATTATTGCAAGAATCAATAAATATGATCTATTGATCTCAAAATAAGGATTAATCACAACAGTATATTTGATAAACTTTTCCAATCCCACAAATGGTTCTCAACTTTTGACCTCCAACTCGAAAGCAATCTGGGCCTGTTCATTCTCCACCATCTGAGCTCAATCAAAGATCGACGATTTTGTTTGGCGAATGAACCAAATCACCATTTTTTTCTACATTATCATTGGTGATGGATGATTTATTTTAGATGCATGAAACACTTCACTAATTTTTTCCAACTCAACCATTGGTAACTGATAATTTCTTTGGGACAAATGAAATACTTTGTCGATTGTTTGTCGCCCGACCATTGACGATTGGAAATTTCTCCAGGTGACGTGGCATGACACATATATGATAACATGTCATGAAACATGGATGTTGATGTGGGAAATTGGTTTGTGTGGAATTACACATGGATTCAAATGTGTCATAACACATGGATGTTCACTTGGCATGACACATCATCCTCCTCTTTTCCCTTCATCGGTGATCGACAACTTCTTTGGGGTAAATGAATCACTTTGTTGTTTTATTCGACCAGACCATTAATGATAGACAATCTATCTTGGTTGAATGGAATTTTTTTTGACTTTGTTGACCTAACCATTGACAATAAATGATTTATCTAGGTCTAATGAAACACTTCTCTGAACTAAAACACTTAGAAATTTTAAACCAAAATCCAAGATGGATATAGGTTACCTATTTCCAATTCAAAATGATATTAATCATTGACCCACCATACTTCTCCCAACTTTTCTGATGATTCTTGATCGTCGATCTACTCCATATTTCCAAACTTTGAAAATTAATCTCGACTATCAATATGCTCCATTTTTCCAACTCTGAAAAACTTACATGTTTTTGGTTAATCAAGGATGAATATGGGTCATTGATTTAAAATATAATGAAATATCAATCGTCGATCCATCAAGCTCTCCTAACTTCTCCAACCACCATTAAACATAATTTTTTACCTTCCAAGTTGAATTTAACTATGCAACCTATATGTCGATGCCCTTGATCACATCTTATATGATTTCAAGGGAGATTTAAGCCTGAATTGTTCATAAATGTTTGGGGATATCACTCCAGTTTCACCAATTTCCCAAATCCATCACAGTTGAAACTATGCAACAACAATTTTTTACCAAATATGCACAGGTCATGGCCCATACAAGATCGATCTTAAACCTTGATCTCTGATACCACTCCGTAGTGTCCCTGACTACTAAATCTGACAACTGATTTTTTTTCTAATACCAATTAAATTAAATGCTTTCATACTAAAATCACCCAGAGAGTAGACAACATTTTTAGAGACATGAATGTAACTAAATTAACATTCACACAACAACATAAAATTGCTCATAATTTATAGTTTATGTGCAATAATTAAAACCCATGATTTTATGCAAGATATTGAGGATTTACATGCATTTAACAACATTATGAATATAGGAAATTATTCCAATACATAGCAGCAAATAATTTACTCACGAATAGAGTATATTCATAGCAATTAAAAACCATAATTAAAAACAATTTAATAGAGATAAACACATATGTTTTAAAACAAGTGTACAACCCACTGCATAGGAAAGACATTCCTCCAGAGCGTAGATTTACTTCTCCAAATATCAACAAGAAAATCACCTACGATTTGGGGCTACAAATCCACAAGAGAAGTTGTCTCTATTGTCCACTCACAACAAACTACTTTTTCCTACAACTAGCCTAACCCTCTAACTCTCTTCCTCTCAACCTACATAACCCAAGGAATGGGATCCCCCTTCTCTACACCATATTCCCTAAAGCATTCCCACTTTCCTCTAGGGGTCCATCATAGGTGAGCTAGGAATCATTCTTGTTGGTGACTCCAGGGATGTTAGCTACAACAAGAAATGTTAAAAAATGCAAGATCATTGTTGTAGGGTAATATCTCACTCAGAATCTCACTCTTTAGTCCCAACATCCTTCTTCTTCATGTATGAAAATCCAAAAATAACTACCACACATTCCCACTATGGTTTCATTCAAGCTATAACACTTTGTTCTCCCTTGATGTCCCAAAATATGCATCTAAGAACTAACCTCCTTTCCCCATACGAATTTCCTTTTCCCCCATGCAAGTTGAATCTCACACTCCCCAATGTTAATTGTACTCATACCCAATTCTATCATAACTATGGGATGTGAATTTTCATACAATCCCTACTACATGTGTTTAATGATTTCCTTTGGGAACACTCGATAAAAAATCAGAAGGTTCATACACCAACAATAATTTTAGGAAGTGAGTTTGAATTAATAAACATGGGTAATTATTCCTCAAACCCCTCTCTTAGACATTATCTTAGACCCTCCCCTCTCTTTTGGAAAATTATCCCCCATTATTCCTTGTGTGTCCTTCTGTAGCTAGCATACATTCATTTTATTATTTCCAATATACAACATGTACATATTACACATTTAGGCCCACAGTGATACATTATATTTACATTACATATCACTAATTCGAGAATTAAGCATGGGCATGTTACAACATTCATTTTATAATTTCCAATTCAAGAGATCATTGATTAGGTGGTATTCTCCAAATATACCAAATCATAACACTATTGTAGAAATATTCAATTCTTGAAGCTAGATACTTAATGCAACCTAATATTTCAGTGTTTCTAGATAAATAAGGGTATAACTTAGTAATGAAATTGCAATAGTTGTAAATTTAACCTATAAACAAAGTTGCATTTAGATAGGCTACTATAAAGGAACCACAACTGCATATATTATGCATAGAACTTCATAAGTAAACAATAACTCTAGATTGACACATAAATAAAGAAAAAATTATAATACATATAAATTGACTGTCAATGATGAAGAAAAACATGTTCTTAAAAAAAATTATTTTTCTTAAAAAAAAATGCTTAGAAGCAAACAAGAAAAGAAAATGATCTATTCAAAAGAAAATTGGTCCTTTTGTTTTCTTTCCACTATAGAAAAAACCAAGAAAAAAATTCTAAACCAAGGAATTGTTTCCTTTTATGCTTGGAAACTAGAAAGGCAGTAAAAAGTAATGGACTCAACCAAAGGACTCAGTGTTCATCTATGACCACAACAACGATCATGAAACTTTGATGCTAAGTGAAAGACTCTTATTACAACCATGCAATAAAAAAAGTGACTAAAGAACCATAAAAAGGATAAAAACTTTATTATAAATACTTCAACTATCTTCATAGGATAAAAACAACTTTTAGACAACCCGGAGAGTCGCAAATAACCATTAGAAGCAAAGTCATGACTTAAAAAGATCGGAAAATAGAGAAAAACTACGTCTTAGAAATCATACGCTACTGTTGCATCATAAACTTGTGTATGTATGCTATTTTACCTTCAAAAACACATGTATATATGAAATTTTGCGTGGGTAACGATGTGTATGAAATTCATATTTACCAAAATGACTTGGAATTTTTTTGAATTAAAGCCTAGAACTAAATGCTATATGTCTAAAAGTAATTAAAAGTATTGAATTTGAAGTGAAAGAAGAAATCAAAATCCAACAAGATTTTAATTAAAATTAAGGAGATATCCCCAGTAGAGTCACCAAGATTGTTATAGCTTATATTTCTCCCCTATTACCAAGGTTAAAGGTCACAACAAATCGGGAACCTAGAGCACTGACTCAAACCAAGAAAATAGTTAAAATGTTTGAATAAATAACTACCAGTGGTTGGAAACCACTTACCTAGACACCAGAGTTTGAAGTAGATTCTTCTCATTAATCCTTGCTCCAATCTCTCACTCTAGTGTTATTCTCACTACCCTGCACAAAAAGAGGCACATAACTCCAATCAAAGTAGTTATAATAACTAACTTTTAACTACATACACTAACTAGGATAGAGAAGTTAGCAAGCGACAAATCATATGCATACAATTATAACAAAACCATTTTGACAACACATAATTGGGATAGGAAATAAGATGACTCTCATTAAATTTAGCAACAAATAACAAGGAAGGATATTACCTAATCCAAGTTGCGGTACTTCTTGGAATCGTCGTATAGATTCCTTTTCTTGAGCCATTAAAGACAACTTCACCTTTTAACTTGTTTCTTGAAAGAAGTGATAGAAATAGAATGGGTCTCTTCCTCTCAAAGGGATAATGAGGAAAAGATGTTGGAAACAAGGGTTTCCAATAATGAGGCTATGGTCATAAAAGCATAGGAGATAACTTGCAAACTTAACCAAAAATTTGGTAGCATAAGGGTGCTTCCTATTCTCCTCCACCTAGTGGTTTATTTATACCATCAAAGGTTGGTTGGAGTAGTTAGGCACTGTAAATAGAAGGTAATTAGCTTGGAAACCCCTTGAACTTCACTTGAAAAGGTGCATTTTTCACATAATTTTATTTTTTTGGTACAATTTGAGTGCATAAGCAAGTTGTTGAGGGGAAACAAGCATATATAAAGTTGGATATGCTAGTTGTTATATCAATAGTATCACATGGCTTTCCAAAGAGTGATTTTTAAATATTTTGAGGAGGAATTTTGGGCTGCAAGTATAGGTGGAATTGGGATTAGGGCCAATGAGTGCATATGTGCATATAGAGTGGAAAAATATTCTATAACATTAATATCAGTATGATCTCTAAACTATCATGTATATTCCACCTGATCATTTCATCACAATAGATCTTATAATATTCTAAAACATTTTATTATGTTGTTTATTACCTTAGATGTCATATTAAATATTACTAGTGTAGTCTTCATTCAATTTTGTCAGACCAGGGTCCTCTTCAGGTTACCAACAAAAGGGTACAAATGTAGTCTAGTGCACTAGAATTTTCATCTTCCCAAAAGGGAAGAAGTCTCACCCGAAGTGCGACCGAGACATGAAGATTAGGGAAGGTTAAGAAGAATGCTTATTAAGATATACAAGTTATCAAGATTAATAACATTCTTGCGCAAGATAAATTGACCATATTATAGTATTTACACCTCATAACCCAGGACATAAGAACAAAGTTGTGCAAAACATCATAAAGAAATACAGAAGCATCATGCATAATAGACATAACATAATATCATTCCATGGAAACAAAAAACATCATATACAGAGGTCTTCTTTTAAATTTTATCCCCATCGGTATTCTATTATATTGTAGTCCTTACACAAAATACATGCGTAGATTATCTCAGAAATATACAAATTCATTCCAAAGAGAATCAACAAGTACATCTCAGGATAGTACAAGACCAAATCATATTGTCTCCAATATCTTGCTCTTACTACCACTACTGTAATACAAGAATAGTTTCCCTTACATTCCCAATCTAGCGCAAAACCAGTTCTCACTACCCAGCCTAATTACAATCCTCTTATTTCATTATATATTACAATCCTTTCTTACTTATTGAGAACCCACGAGATCTCTCCTCTTATTGATTATGTTTCAAATTCTCCTACCAAAAATAATTGTACGTTGGCCTCTAACCGTTTTTTGTTCTCGCACCTTTCTATTCCATGATATTTTGCCCAGCCTTATTTTCCTTCCTTTGCTTGGTTGTATGGCTCTATCGTATCTTGTACAACTTCTATTTATCAAAATGAAGGGCCCAACATGCCCCAACCATAATTCTAGACTCACCTCGATTAAAGGCTTTGGTTCTTTCGTGGTCTCTAGTTTGGCCTGTGATCCTTCTGTGGCTTTGATTTCTTATTTTGAATTTATTCCATCCATGAATTGAGCTATTTCTTCCTTGGATCCTTCAAATGAAGGGCCCAAATCTGGCACTAGTTCCAAGGCCTTATTCCTAATCTCCTGGAAATATTCAATTTTGTCTTTCCACTTCCTGGCAAGCAATGAGGCTTCTGCTACAAACTGTTGAGTTGTGCTAATGATAAACTCCTTTGGCTTTGATGTGATAAGAGAATTCCATTTTGCATCCACTACTTTATCCACCTAGTGCTACTGGAAGTATGCAGTTTGTAGTACTATCTGAAAGTCTCTCAATTCCTTCTTGGCCACTGTTTGAGTTTCGAACAGGGAATTAAAAGTGTTTTTCACTTGTTGGATCTCATCAATTTTTTCTTGTTGTTCCATAAGATCTTGTTCTTTGGAAGATTTTTCATTGAGGGTTTGGATTTTTTTGCATAAATATTCCATTTCTTGGTTGCACCAATTTATCACACCCATCCAATCGTTGACTTCCTTCAAAATGGTATTGCACTTAGTGGTCTTCTTATGCATCACATCTCTAGCGTTGTTTCCTTCTAGGACAACCCTTTCTAGATGTTGTTGGAGTTCTCTGGGTTGTCCCTCAACCTTCAACTTCATTCCCTCCAACTTCTCTTGGAGGTCCTCTACTCAGTCTTCCATCATTTCCCATGCTTCTTGTACTAATTCATTTTTTTTCTCTGGCTCTTCGGTTGCACTGAACTTTTGGAGTTGAGGTGTTTCTTTCCCGAAAATTCGACAAACCTTTGTTAACTTTTCCTTTACCTTCTCCATTTTCTGCTCCGCATGGAGTTTTAAATATTCCTCATGCCTTCATTTTGTTTTCTCCATCATCCCTTCTCATCTCCAGAATTTAGATTTCTTTTCATCTTGTTGAATTCGTTGCTCCAAGTGATCAGTAGAGGATTTTTCAAATCCTATTAGCTATGGTGTTGGCAAGTGAGCCATCTCACCAGATGTGACTGTAGCTTCCAGCAGGAGTCTAATTTGAAGTGGAATCCCACTGGCCATGGAATTTCCTAAGGGTATCTCAACCTCTTCTTCTCCCGAGGATGCTCCTCGCGACTATTGAGCCAGTTTGTTCTTCAAAGACATCAGAAGTAAAGGGATAACTTTGTCCTTCGCCATGCAAAGATGTAATAGTTCTGAGCATTATTTTGGATCTTTGAGTATTGTATCTAACTTCTCTTTCAATGACACAATGTTATGTACTGAATGAGTTTCTTGCAGTGCTTGACACTGCAACTCTTATTGAGTTTTTGTCCCTATTATGAGTGGAACTTCTAGGGTCCCTTCCCGAACCAGTGGAACCTAAATGATAATATTTAGCCTTGGAGACTGAGGAACGAGAGTGGGACTTGTGGGAGTTGTGTGATGTAATATCCCCCGGTAGTGCCCCTATTTTATTATGAATTTTAATCATGTTTATAGGCTGGTGAGCCAAGTGTATATAAGTTGTTGGGATTATGTGTTTATTAGGCGAGAGAGCCTATGTGTTAAAGGCCAGAAGCCTGATTTTGTATATGTAATTATGCAGATCATTAATAAAATATAAACATCGTTGCGTGCAGACTGACCACGAAGAAAGAGTGATGGGGGACTAATCTTCCACAAGGTTGGGTAAGGGAAGAGGCTAAGTGTGTGGTACTAGGAGCTAAGCTAGGGGGATTACCTCTAAAGGGGATAATAATTTATTATTATTTCCTGAAGGCTAAGGTGGACATGTTGAGTGTTGTCCTAAGTTCTTGGAAAGGAACATATGCAAAATGGAGTGCATGAAGCTCCAGGAAGACAAGTGTCGACCTGGGCACACGCGGTTAAAAGTAGATGAGTTGAGCCATGTTGTGGGGTTCGTTCTGTGGAGTCTGGTGATTCTCCATCCACTGTCTAACCATGAATGGGGATATCCACTAGGGACACTCGAACTAGTAACACATGAGTCAATCGTGTTAGGGGTTCGCTTCCCATTCTTCCAACCTCTGCGGGAGTTCATTGGTCATTTGACCATCCGAAATCAAAATCCGTTTTCATCTGCAATCAACCTCTATGTTGTTTCTTGGTCATGAACCCAGTGAGAACCCATCGGGAAAACCGATGGACTGAATTGCATCTTCCATGAAGCCCGAGCATCCTGTATATGTTTGTGTCATTTGTGTGTCATAACGGTTGGTTGTTGTGGCCACGCAGTTACTCGACTGAGGGTGGCTTGGTATTGTCCACTGTTTCTTATTTAGATGTGTTGTGTCTTAGTGTGGATTGTTGCCATTTTTGGATGTCCATACCTAATTTCCGGTTACTACTATCATCCCTATGTGAATGAGTGTTGAACCATTGTTGTTGTCCTCACCTGGCGGGATCTGAGTCGAGGAGTGTGTTGAAGAAGTAGGTTGTAAGGACCGTGGTAGAAGAGGCAGGTTGTCAGGCCTGTGATCAACTCTCTCCAGGTGAGAGAGTCTGCAGGGAAGTGGTTTTCTCCCAAAGAGAGTCCATCACCAGCTACGGATCTCTAAGAATTCCTTATCTGGCATGTTGCCGAGACCTAGAGAGGGAGGTGAAGCACCGATGGACTATGCTTGTGAAGGTGTATACTCCCGAGTCAAACAGGGATGTGGGGAATGAGAGTCCATGAGTAGTGGGTGTAAGAAAGCTCCTGGAGAGAATCCTTTCGGTTGCTTTGTGCATCTTCTTGTGACCTCATCCTAGTCTAGGATTCCCTTGCCCTGGGTGGAGATTAGTCCCAGCTCGGGGGTGACCCACTGCTGAGCGTGATGAGAAGCGTGGTCTATGGCTGGGAGGTTCATGGAAGGTTTGCACGTAGTTGATGGAGTTACTCCAGTTTCAAATATAAGTATCATCATGTGTTTAATTTCAATTAAAATGCATGTCTTTGATGCTTGTATGTTTTCATGTATTCCGCTGCAGTAATTCTATGTTAGTTGTGTTTTAATTCATTAAAATGCATATATATTATATAAGCTAGAATTTCCCTGTGGTAGCATTACCCGGTCTCTGTGGACAACCAGAGATGTTACAATATGGTATCATATCTTTAAAGGCTATGTTAAGGTTGTGTTGGTAGTATTGCCCAGCCTGTTGGTGGCTGGGGTTGTTACAAAATGGTATTAGAGCATGGTTACAACATTGAGCCTGGATGGGCCATGTTAGTGGAATTTGAAGTAAGAGTTTTGGAAGGAGTTGTTGTCGAAATGGACAAAACTCTAGTTCAAAGCCAAGGTTTCAAACACTGAGCCTGGATGGGTTGGATAAGTGGTCATTAGACCCAAGGTTTCAATAGGAAATTATGTCTGGAGGACCAATTTCGAACCTCAGAACCTTCCTGAGTGCCAAAAAGTTACCTTGGTCGTGTTATGAAGCTCAGGAGGAGTAGCCGTGTCATAAAACCACAACAAAAGTGGTGTTGGGATACAGAGTAATGTGGGCCTTAGGATCTGTTCAGGAGAAGGAAAATCCTTCACGACCGTTAGATCTGGTAATGTTGAGAGGCAATTATAGCCATGAATTCCTTTGGAAATCCGCAGAGTAACAGAGTTTGTTCTACACCATAGGATATATTCAGAAGGAAGGGAAATCCCTTACGACTGTGAGTTTTGGGGAAGGTGTGGAAGGGTTAAACTAGAATCCCTTCAGACTTCGGGACTTCAATGAAGTCTGATGCCAGAAACAAGAGAAGGGTTGAATCCTGAAGCTCTGAAGTGGATCTACACTATAGATTTGGAGAGGAGATCTCGACCGTTGGATCAATCCAATGTTAAAAGGTCAAACGCATTATTGAAGGGAGAAATCTCTCGAAGAGCCGAAGTAGTGAGTCATGATGATGTCACGTGGATGGACGTGGACACATGGGATGTGTGCCACATGACAATGGGTTTTGAACCTGTAGAAGTTTTAAATTCCAGATGGAACGTGACGTGTGACACCCATCTGATTGGGCCATGATCCAGCCATTGGTATTCCTCCTTGTGGCACTCCGTATGAGCATGGTTAGTGGGGCCGAGGTTAAATAAAGAAGTTAAGGGTAAGAGGACCCACACTAGTGTTGATCATGATACATCAAGATCGACGACCAGGAGGCATTGTGAGGATCCAAGTTACACGGGAGTTAATTCTCCAAGGCGGTCCCGCAATCCAAACTGCAGTTTCATCGAGGGTTTACATGTCAGCATCAGAATAATTGTGGGATGAAAGGCGGGTTACTCCAAACCACCATTGCATGCCCTGCAATTGGAAAATGTTAAGTGATGTGACATAATGACGTCACCAAAGGTGATTGGGAATGTTAGAAGATTAATAGTTCGGATGTATGGATGTGAGATCCTACGAAGACCCAAAGACCCATAACTCAGACACATGAGATTCCATAGTAAGTGTCATTCGTCGGATGCTGAGTATATTTGGACAGTTGATCCACCCTACTTCGTGAGTTCGGTAATCCGGAACTTCGATATATTGTTGTGTGGTGCTTTGAAAACTTCCGAAGCCGAAGGCCTGAGTAAGCACCTAGTGATATAGCGCTTGGTCATGGCCCATGATCACATGGATAGGGGACTAAGAGAAAGGGGCTAGTGCCCGAAAATGATTACGGAGTAGAGAAGAGCTCGGAAAGAAAATGAAATATGAACGTTTTCTTAAATCAAATTGGTTTGAATGCGTAAACTGGTGAAATAATGAATATGTTTCAATTGTTTCTCTCATGTGAGTTACGAGTGCAAGGAGTGAAAATTTTATGCAAGGAGTACATTGAAAGAGGTGAGTTAACCTCAAATAATATACAAAGAGATATCGTTGAACCTTTAACAACAGAAGTGCAAGGAGTGCACATGAAGAACTCTGTGTTGAGTTCAGAGAGAGATAGTGTCACTGAGAACTTTGTAGGGCTCTGCTAGGTGGGCATCGAGTGAGTGAAGGTGTGCATAGAGATAATTCTTTGTTGAGTTCAGGGAAAAGAGTATCAAAGGAAGATAATCATAGAGATGTTGAACACTCTATAGAAAATGGTCAACAAGGTGTTCTTTGAGCAATAGGTTTCCAGGAGGGAACAAAGTTTTCCTTTGAAAGGAAACAGAAGGGCCTAGACCCTTAGGAGACTGAGTAAATAAAAAATATCAGAATAGATAACGCAAGGAGTGCATGGGAGACATAATTATTCTAAGTCCTAAATATCATAAGAGATAACGCTTATGAGAGAGAAGACAAGATCCAAGAGGCGGACTCGCAAGAGAAAGATCAAAGGGTGAAGCCTTTGAACACTGACAAAATATTCCAAGGAAGAAGAAGTAAAAATCTTAGGAGGAGGAGTGACAACATTCATCAAATCAGTTGTGAGGAGGAGCCTAGAGCATTAGGTCAACGTCCAACAGAACAAAGGAAGCGCAGAGGAGAGGAACAAATCCCATCCATTAGGTCTGAGAGCGAAGGACCAGAAACCATTGGATCTGGAGGTAAGAGCACAAGACTTAACCCTTGTGTGCTAGGAGAAATGAACTTGTCAAAGTCCTGAAGTCCTGAAGTGATTTGGGACTGTCCATCATCAAGGAGGATAGGTGGCATAAGATCCACAACTTTGGAAGTTTGTGGACAAGGAGGAGGAGAAAGAACCAAATTAAATCTTGGTCGTTGATATGAAAGTGGACATGTGGTGCGAGATATGGAACTTCGGGTACGGAGCACTCCAGAGGAAAGCAGAGGATGAAAGCGCTAAATTCCTGAAAGAGATCTCAATCATTGATCTAGGAGGAGGTCCTAGGACTTATGATCTGGTCTTGGTCGAAAAGAGCTGAAGTTCCGAAGAGAATCATGGTCGTGGATTTGGAGAGGATGCATGGAAGAAGATATGTCACTCTGGGGAAATTCACTTCGTATATTTGTGTGTGTGGAGATGTGAGAACTCCCGAAGCCAAAGTTCATAGGAACCATGCGATTGTTGAGGATAGGTGTCATTAGAACCTCCACTCCGGAAGATTTTCATACGAGAAAAGAAGTTAGTTGAGAGTTGAAACTCCCGAGGGACGTAGAACCAGAACCAATCGTAGCTATTGGTTTGGAAGGGAGATACGTTTTGATAGATCGCAAATATCTAAGATAGTGCATGAAAGGGAAAAGGGTCACTGATTGGACAGTTGGCCAGAAGAAGGTAAAGATTAAAAAACAATCATTGATCGCGTATCATTTCCAAGGGATTGGAGATCGATGGACAAGCTAGATTGCGGGGCCAAAACTTGCTCGGATGTTAAAAATTTGAGAGCGGGCTGCAATTTATACCATGGTTTTAACAAAGTGATGCATGGCAGATAGAGGTGAATTATGGGGCGAAAAGAGGGTTGGCCTAAAACCACTCTTGCCCATGCCCGCAATCACAGTTTTCAATGAGGTCATAACCTAGGTTTGTATGAAGGAAAGGGCTAATGAAAAGGGGCTAGCACCTGAAACTTGGAGATTTGGAAGCATCCAAGAATATCTTGTGGGTCTGTCAGAACTTGCACATAGAAGGAAAGGAGACCTTTGTAAGATTAATAGGGTTCTAGCAAAGGCCCGAAAATTCAATCTGACTCATCATTTGAAAATATCCATTGACCATGAGGTCAGTAGACCTTGCTGAGGTAGGGGCACTGCATCAAAAGTTCTCAGGGAAAAAATAGTCATGTACAGTGACTACAATGAGAGAATAAGAAGATTCAGGAACCCGAGAAGAATTGAAGACTTCTGGGTTCAACAAGGAAAAGTTGCACATGGGAAAGAAGTTGCTGCAATTTCTATGGCAGAAAGTATGTTACGACTTGTTGAGTCAGCTAGAGGAAATAATGTTTCTATTCTTGCAAGTGTTGTTGGTGATTTTGTTGCATAAGGAGTGAAGCAACAAAGAGATGAAGTGTTGGTTATAAGTTTATAAAAGAAGCATGAAATCTTATACTGCGATCAGACTTTCAAGTAGTATAAAATTTATTAATGGAAGTCATGCAGGTATGAGTTTTATTACTCTTTTTGCATAATTGCTGAAAGGAAATTTAGGTAAGAATTTCTTGAGAAAAAGTTATTATATAAAATCACATGACTATATTATTGAATGCATACCACTAGATGTGGTAAAGGCTAGAGTCATGTATTGATTCAAATCTTTTTAGCTTTTGAATGCACACACTGACATAGTAGAATTTCATGTTAATTTGGTTATGGGGTAATAACCAAAGAATTAAAAGATAAAAACTTGTTATAGGAATGAATGTCAGTAAGCTAGTCATGTATGAGACCAAGAATTGGTTGGATATGGAAAGGTTATGAACCACACAAGTACTAAAAGCTTCCTACCTTTAAATAAAACTTGGACTGCAACCTTTTTGCTAACACTAATGAACACCACATAATTATATTCTTGGTGTAGTGTTCGGATCGAAAAGGAAGGCATCCAATTAATTAGGAAGACAATAGGAAGTGTGTGGAGAATGTGTCAACACATTGGCCAGAATTCCAACTTATGGATGGTGAGATACATGACTGAGATAAGAGCATTATGTAATTCAATGCAAGGTGCACTGAATATGTATGCATTGAGAATTGCACTCATGCATAGTAAGTGATGAAATTGTATACTTAAATGCACTTTGCTGAATGCATTTTGTGAGTGCATGTATATATGTTTTTGGCATGGAAATAATTATACTAATGGCTGAAATGTTGCTAACTCATGAAGTTGAGAACATTTCATGAACTGTTAAACATTGCAACAGGAAAATTGCAAGCTAGGTAGTCACAGGAATAAAGACTACATAAAATTTTATGTTCAGAAAATTGAAATAATAAACTTATTGTTATTAATTATGAACATGCATATGCATAGAATGACGAGTCATTCTATTTGGTTAAATAGTTTGGTAATTGTGATTGAATTTCTAGGTGCAAGCAATTCTAAGATCATTGCATAAGTTGTTGTACATGTTGAATTATGATGTACAGAAAATACTAACAATTTGTTGGCAGTATGAAAGATGAAGTCTTGCAGGAAATTGGTATGCAGTTTGGTGCCTATGGAAAATCACAAGGATGGATGCATTCATAATATGGAAACAACCAAGGAATCATGAAATAGAATTTCATGTTTTGGGGATAAAAGTTGAATTCCCTTTCTAACTAATTGGAGTTCCTAAATGAATTCTTTTATGTTTTCTCATGATAATTGCATGTGGGTGATGCACATGAGATGATGTTGATTAAAGTTAGAATTTTGACTACAAAGAGTAGCTCGGGGAAGATGTTGATTGGAAATATCTGAGGGCAGTCGGAACTTCGAGAGACACGGTGTTCTAAGACTTCTGGTCCGACTTGTTGTTGAAGCCCAAGGAAAGGGAGGTGTAACAACTGATGGACTATGTGAAAGTGAAGGTGCACACTCTTGGGGTGGGACAGGCATGTGGGGAAGGAGAGACCATTAGTTGGAGTG
>SNQJ01S0065021.1:187156-199254 GCA_010110895.2 Picea sitchensis | reverse complement strand
GCACCAAGGTAAGGTGACTTGCTTCAAAGGGCTCGGAGCTCCAGAAGCCAAGTATTCATTGAATAAGGGACATTGTTCCTTTTCGTGGCCTTTTGATTTGCATATGACACACCAGATGTCTTCTCTTTTATATTTTCCCTTGTCCTTCTTCATATCTTCGACCTGCAAAGACAAACTAGTTAGCTGACTCAAGATCTGGCTCATACCTGCGTTGGATTCTCCCATAGGGGTTGATTATAGCTTCATGGCGATCTCTAGCGCCTCAGACTGCAAAGCAATATTCTATTGCATTAGAGGAACTCTGATGTGTGGTAAGAGGGCAACCATGAACCATTCTTTGTTATGTTCATCTGGGATCTAAAAAGTCAATCGGCCTATTAAGGTTTTGAATCTTTAATCGAATTCCCAAATAGGTTCGACCACCTTCAGCTTGATCTCGTTCAGTTTTGTAATACACTATGACTCCGACTTGGGTTTCTTGAACTCTGCAATCAATGCATTCTTAATCTGATTCAGTGGCTCAGGTTGTGCAAGTCCTTGGACAAGCTTCATGTACCAGCTCGATGCACGATCCCTTAGAGTGGTACTGAACTGTGTTATTTTGACAACTTCATCAATGACATTTTTAATATTCCATATGGATTCAAATAGGAACCAGTGTTGATCAGGATCTTCAGATCCATTTCCCCTAAAAATAGGAAGCCAAATCTCATCTTCCATAGATCTTCCTAAGGTTCCTAACTGAGTATGTGGTGGGATGCTAGTAATAGTACTCTGGAAACTCTGGTGACTCTGACTATTCTAGTTGCTTAATACTACTAAATCAATAGGAGGGATAATAGAACTTACTTCAATAGTCTGCATAGTTTCTGAGGTTTCAGGTTCTTCCCGGTGAAGCTCTTTGGTTTTCCCTTCCTCTATCCCAGCAAGTTTTGAATTCTCCTTGTCTCTCAGATCTGCCTCTTCACCACTATAGAAACCCTCATCCTCGCAGTTCTTCTTAAACAGGTTCACAAGGTGAAATTCTCTAAACACTCTCCCAGTGCACGTATGTCCATCTTTTGTGTCGTTGTCGTTGTCCAAATTCTTGAACATTACCCTTTCTATATCTGACCAATCTATTGTATCTTCAAGATGATCTTCTCATGCAATAGCATCTTGAGTCCCAACCTCGAGAATTGTAAAAATTTTCCTCTGGGTTCCTTAAAGAAATATCTCTCAACTTGGTTGTATGACTCTACTCTGTCAACAAAAAATGTTGTGATGTACCCTCCAATGGTGCTATCAAACCAGTGATCTATTACTTGTGACACAGTGTTATCAACTCTCTTGACCTTCTTGATCAACTCCGATGTCCACACTACAGGAGGTCTAGATCGGATCTCAAACTGGGTATCTGCTAATATAGCTAGCCACTCATATAGCTCTTGATGGATTCCCCCAAAGAATACTTCATGTATATCAATAAAGATATATTTCTCCAACCAATCCTCTGTACTAAGATTAGGGTTCTTGTTCTGGGCTTCAACGAAGTCCTTTTCTTGATCCTATATCCACTTTTGAGTCTTTGTCTTTGATGGAAACCACATTGACATTCCCTCAAGAATATTTTGGTCTCGACAATGGAACCATTTGTTGGAACAGGGGCAGACCCAGGGTTTAGCTCCAAGAGTGCACAAACAAGCTCTAACTACTGGCCCTTTCGGCAACACCTGCGAAGTAGATACAGTCTCACCCGAAGCAGTTATGAGGGGGTTGCAGGACAGGGATGTCTACAACCAAGGGGAATATCAAGTGGATCTAATACAAGAACAACACAACATTCATATATCACTTATCAGCTTAGATCTATTCTTCACATCTACTTATCATATCTAACATAATAATGCAATCATAGTATATCAAGGATAAAGATAGAATACCAATCACACACAACACCAAATATACGTGGTTCACCCTCTCTCTTGGGCTATGTCCACAAAAATTGTGCTATAATATACTAAGTTAAAGCATAGAGTTCTTGTCTGTGCTCTAGCTAACAGATCTCTTCTCTTCTCCTTTCTTTCTCTCCCCTCCCTGGGCACCCAGTTGCAGGGTTGATCTTCGCACCTAGCTGAAGATCTTACAATACTAGAAGGCTCTCTCACTCAGCGCTTCTCTCTCTCACAATAGTAATCTCTCACACAAAAATACCTCTATATCGACAACAATATCGTACCAGCCCAAACTAGGCCCTCATGACCTTTATTTATACATTAAAATCACTTCACCGACATCCTTAGGCCGAAACCTAGGTGTCAAAACCCTAGATACCAAAACCCTAGGTGTCTAAAACCCTAGATCAACTTGACCCGCATTTTCCAAGCTTCGCCAACATGTCTCTCATTTCTTCTCGTGTCATGCTCCAAAGCATCCACTAGTGGCTTTTTCCACTTGTTGATTCATCCATGATCTTTCTTCCTTGCTGATATTTCATCCTTGATATACTCATCCAACGGCTTTCTTTCTCGGACTTCACTCCATCTTTTCTACTCTTTTGCTTACTTCGACCCAGTAACAGTCACTATGTCTTTCGGAAAGTTTTCATTTTTCGTTTTCTTCCTTGATCTTCGCTTGCTTTCATACCCATGGGCCAACAATGATCTTACCTTCCACCTTGATCATATTGGATCGGTGCCCTGCTTGTCGATCATCCAAGGTTGCATATATTCTTCCCATGTCTTCTACTATTTTATCCTCTTGCATATTGTGCACAATCTTCACTTTGTCTTTTCTGTGAGGGAAATCATTGTACATGTGATATTCTTTGCATCCCCAACATTGGATTGGTGGTCTTCCCCTTTTTCCCAAGGAGTCTTCTCTCTTGGATTCATCCTTAGCATATTGGTCAGGCTGATTTTTACTTGGGATACTTCTATTTAAAGGAGGTTTGAATCCTTTCTTTCTCTGGTCAGAATTCTCCTTCTTCTTATCCTTCCAAGATTTATGCAGAGACTCGCAGTCATTTCCTTGCTTCATGCAAGTACCTAGACTTCCTAATGGTCTCATTCAAAGTCCTAGGCTCATCATATTGAATCTTCTCTTTATAAAATGAAGGTAGTCCACTCAAAAACCTTTGTATTTTCACTTTCTCATATTTTATAAACCCCACATACTTTATAAGTCCCAAGGATTTTTTTTCACACTCTGCCATGGTCATGCTTCCCATCCTAAGTTCAAAGAACTCCTGCATTTTCTTGTCATATAAATGATCTTAAAGGTATTCCTTCTGAAAAATATTTCTTGAATTTTTTCCAAGTGATCCTACTCTCATTTATGTGCTCAACTTGCTTGAGTTGATCCCACCAGATAGCATCCTTTCCATGTATATGGTAAGTGGCAATTATGGATTCTAGGTTTGATGATTAGTTATGCAATTGAAAATACCTCCTGAGTACAAGCAACCATTTTTCAACATCATCTTCCATTTGTTTTTCACCATCAAAGGATGGTGGCTTAAGCTTCCTCAACGCACCTTGCAAACTGTCCAATTCATGTCTTCTTCTTTGGTGCCTAACAAGAGATGCCTCTTGACTACTTATTGAATATTTAGATTCATAAAATTTCCTTTCTGAGTAAGGAGGTGAGTGATGTCTATGAGTTCTGCTAGCACTTCTTGAATAACCATCTCTTATGTAGTTATCTCTTCCTTCATGATATTTTCGCTCTTCCTCCTATTTTAAGTTTGATCCATTCTTTGTTTGCCTCTGAAACTAATTTAATATTTGCATCACTTGAGCATTTATCTGATTTTTTTCTTTTATCAGTCTATCATTGTCTTCCTTGTATCTCTATACTTATATTTTCAGGCTTCTCACGGTTTCTAATAAGGTTTCTTGCTCCCCTCTACTCATGTGCCCATTTGATTCTATCTATGCATTACCAAGACTGATATTTTGACCTTTGGCGTCTTTATCATGGTTGTAAGCTCCCTATTCTTCTTCCATTTATTGAATATGCATTCTTATACTGAAATGATATGTTTATACCCCCTATTTCTACAAAATGTGCAAGCAACCATTTTGTTAGAATTATGCATATTATAAAAAACATTCCAAACAATGCTACAGGTCCTTTTTCTACTCAATTCATGAAGGAATATATTATCATTCTACAAATTATAAAAATACAATTTTATTCTCCTCTTAATCGTCTTTTTAATGACTGTACTCTTTCCCCAATCTGATTTTTAAGTTGAAATTTATGGCTTCCCAAAAAAAACATCACTTTCACCCCCTTTTTTTTTGTTTTGCAATAGGATCTTGTCGAATTATTCCAAAGCCCCTTTAAATCGGTAGAGAATTCAAATTATGCACAAGTGATTCCTTCGGGCCACTTTTCTTATGACCAGGGCTCTAAACCACAGGCTTAACCACTCTAAGCAATGTTCCTTTAGCGCTTTTCCCTTATTCTTCTACAGAGGAGCTTGTTCATAAAATGTATGAGGGATTGGTTACTTCGGACCATCATGCCTCAACCCCTTTATCTTATCATGAGACTGGCGTTGGAACCAAGTCCTCCAGACTTCGGCCTTTGGGATAATCTCCCTTTTCAACTTCCAACTCTCCCAAAGTAAACTTTGTCAAAACACTTATATTAACTCCAATGGTAGTTTGGAAAGTTGAGATTTAATCTCTCGTCGATTGGACGATCCCATCTCATCTGGAGGCTTCAACGAGATCAACGATCATAACTTAATATGACGTTGAGATGGATGACCTTAATCAAATTGGGACTCTGTAACATTAAAACTCCCAAGTCTCTCAACTCCCTGGAGTGATACCTATCGAAGCTCTTACCTTATCCTTCCATTGTTAAATCAGACGGTTATGAGAACTCCTAGAGGGACTTAAATCAATGGACCATGTGAATTCTCTACTCCGAGACTCTGTCACTTTCACTAGTAGAGATATTGGACATTCCCAGAGGCCATAATCCTTGATATGACATGGCATGTTGATGTCACCTATGGTGACATGTACCCTTCGTATGTGCACCACATGTCACTAAAAAATCAATAGGTTGGGGTCCACAAGGTACTGAATTCAAGTGACATGTGTCCCCACATGACATCCCTCCCATGTGGCATAAGACATGTCATAAACCCAATGAATGGTACACATTCTCTTCTCTAGATATGATGGCTTGTATTACTCCTAAATTGTTCCCTCGATCTAACAGTCGACGAGATTTTGGGACTCTGGTTTAAAACTCTCAAGTTGTTTAACTTTCCCTAGAGTTACCTCTGCCAAAGTGGTCATAAAGTTACAATGATTGCTTACCTTCAGTTATCACCCCCACTTACTCTATCCTTCCACCATTTCTATATCTGATAGTTAGCATTACCCCCGAAGTCCTTCCCTCGATCTAATGGTCGACAAGAATTCAGGAATTTGGCGCTTCGAGACTCTAAGTTATAACAATTCTAAAATGGTTCGATTCTCCTAGATTTAAACTTTCTGAAGTGGTCAACGCTGGATGACCCTGACCAACGATTGATATTTCACCCGAGCCTCCTATTAGATCAGATGGTCGACGGGACTTTGGGACTTTGTCCTTTTTCATGCTTCTACCCTGTCTCCCATAATCGTTGAAGCGACAAAGTTCTAGAGTCTCCATCTCTTGCTTGTCTTCAATCGATGACTAATGATCGACTAGCTCGATCTGACGATTGGGACTTAATCCCACCCATCCCCTTGTTTCACCTCTATCTGATGGTCCTCATTCACTTGACTTCTGATCTAACGATCCAGAACTCCATGATTCAAGGATTGTGATTGCTCCAAAATTTCAATAGGGAACGGTCAAGATTCTACAATCCTTTACAAAGGATCTATGTCATGCACGATGCTCTAGATTTTTCATGACCTCTGCAACGCTATCACTCCTGAGATTTAATATCTTGAATACATAGTCATGCATAAGGACAATACCATAATATCATGTCCAATAGCTCCGACCCATACCAGTCCGGTGTTTCAACTAGAATCTTTGATACCAATTTGTAATGTACCCAGCCAACCCCAGGTTGGGCTATGCTACCTCAAAACTCAATTTTCAACTGAATTAATATTCTAATAAATTTTTAATTAATCAAGAGGCATGAAATATTCACATGCAGAGATCAATATTCATGTTGTAGTATAAAGAATGTTTAAACATGACATGCATAGAAATAACCAGTAATCAAGCGCATCAAAAATGCACATCTTAAAGATATTAATCAATACACAATGGAAATAAATGTATAAGCAAAGAAACACATGACATAGAGAACTTATCTTTAATGAAATGAATCACCAATTGGCTCCAGAACAAGGATATTCCACCCAACCGTAGACATTGTTGTTCCAAGCCTCAAAAGCAATGTCACCTCTGATCCAAGGCTATGAATCCGCAAGGATAGTTCCAGAGTGTCACTCAGCTTCCCAAACCAGTTAGCACTCAAGCTCTGACAAGATTCTCAGCACTCACAACAATCCAAAGTACACCATTTGTCTTCTACCCAGCCTGCGCAACCCAAGAGAATGGACCCCCTTCTCTACCGCGCAGTCCCTCAAGTTGTCCACCTCCTTCCAGGGCTCCAGTGCATATGGTCAAGAATATCCATGTTGGGACTCTCAGAATTCACACCTGTGGGAAAAAATTAACACATGTCAATGCATCTCATACTTTTAGGCATTAATTCATGGCTAGAATACACCATCAATCATTACTTCCCACCAAACCATGGCTTCTCTCCACAATTTGTTTTTCTTTTCCAAGCCAAGATCAAAATGAATGAGGAATGAAGAGTGGGTGAAAGAACGAATGGAGATATAATAGAATGAAAAATGTGAACAATCAATAATGAATGAGTGAGTGAACCCCCAAACAAACCAAAAATGGGTTTATGTATTTCTTGGAATTAAAGAACCACATGGTCTTCCCCCAAGAAGATCATGTAACCAATATTCTCCATTAAAACAAAAATGGGTAAATAAAATATAAAATAAACACTTAGCCCCTCAATCCCCCTCTCTTATATCCCCCTATAACTCTTGTCCTTGTCTATATAGAAACCATTGATGTATTTATTATTAATAATGATCAAAACATTACATTTCCTAGGCACACTAGCCTCTTTTAATTGTTTGGGCACTCTAGCCTTTCATAAATTAACAAAATACATTCTTTAATATGGGGCTAAAAAATGAGGTATTACATATTTCTTCCTATCCGTACACCAATCTGAAAGGTTTCTAACTTGTGAGTTTCTTGCATGTTGTTATATAGGCCCATAACACTATTGGTATCTTCAAATACCAATCATCCATGTTTACATTACAAATTTTGGTTAAGGAATTTTCCAAAATCTTATTAAATGCTTCCACTGTTCCATTAGCTAAAGGATGGTAAGGAGTGCTCTTTTGATGGTGTATCTCAAATTCTTCATTCATTGCCTGGATAGTACTATTGATCAAATGATTTCCCTGATCACTCATCAAAACTCTGGGGCATCCAAATCTCGTGACTAAGTGTTCAAACAAAAAGTGTTTTGTAGTCTCTGCGTTGTAATCATCCATTGTTGTTTCTTCCGCCCATCTGGTCAAATACCATGTCGTTGTAATGATATACCTTGATCCTGATCTTCTAGGTGGTGGATTGATTGGTCCTACAAAATATACTTCCCATTTATCAAATACTTTGAGGGTTACCTGATTTCTAAGTGGCATCTCATACCTTCTGGATGGATTTCCTACCCTCTGATAGACATCACAATTCTGGAAATACTCCTTTGCATATTTTGAAACTATTGGCCACCATAATCCTAGCGTAGAATCTTCTGTGCAGTCACCTTTCCTGCATAATGTCCTCCAACTATTCCTTCATGTGATTTTGCTAAGATGATAGGTCATTCATTCTCCATGACACATATCCTCAAAATATTGTATGCACCTAATTTATACAAGTTTTGTGCAATAAGTTGGTATTCTAGAGCTCTAACCACCAAATTCTTCTTTTGCGCAGTATTATATTCCTTTAGGGAAAATCCTATACTCAAAAATTCAATAATGTCATTGAAATATTCATCAACAATCTACACTAAAAAGAGTTGTGCGTTAGGAAAATTGTCCTCCAAGATTCTTGGTTCCCCTCCATTAGTTATCCTGGATAGATGATCTGGCCTTGAATTCAATATTCCAAGTTTCACAACTACTTCAAAATCAAAGTCCTGAAATAACAGAAACCATCTACATATTCTTCCCCCCAACATTGTCTTGTTGACTAGGTATCTAAGAGAAGAGTGATATGTGAACATCTTAAAATGTTTGCCTAACAAATAATGTCTCAATTTATGCAATGCATATACCATAGACAAACCTTCCCTTTCTTTTGTGTTGTAATTATGTTATGAATCTAATAGCTTCCTGCTTGCAAATGTTATTGAGTGATCTATATCACTTTCTCTTGGTTGTTTCAATACTACTCCAAGTACTCTTGAAGATGCATCCACATGAACATGGAACTCTTTTGACCAAAATGGAAACACTAAAATTGGTGTTGTCACCATTTTCTCCTTCAAGATATCCAAACTTTGTTGGCATTCATCATTCCATTGAAACTTGATATCCTTCTTCAACAATTTATCCATGGGTGCAATAATATATGCATATCCCCTTAGAAACTTCCTATAATAGCTCGTGTGACCAAGTGTAGATTTTAACTGGCACACTGACTTAGGTGGTGGTAAATTAACAATGACAACAATCTCCATAGGATCAACCAGCAGACCCTTTTTACACACCACATGCCCTAACAAAATTCCAAATGATGAGTTGAATATGCATTTCTTATTGTTCAATGAAATCTAACACTATCTACACCTACCTAACATCAATCTTACAACTTTCACATGATCCTCAACAATTTAAAGACTGTCCAATCATCCTAATAGAATTCCAAAACCTTATGTATAAATTCCTTAAATGCATCTACCACTACTTTTGAAAAAATAGCAGGGGCATTCTTCAATCCAAAAGGCATCACTATGTAATGATATGAACTCCATTATGTAGCAAATGTAGTCTTATGATGATCCTCTGGTGCTATTCTGATTTGATGATACCCTAAAAATCCGTTAGTAAATGAGTATGCTTCTTGTCCTCCTACATTCTCCAACACTTCATATGTAAATGGAGTAGGGAAAGGATCATGTAGACAGACATCATTCAACTTCCTCAAGTCTACACTGATCCTTTTTCCCCCTTATTTCTTCTCCTAAAGTACCATAGGGCTAATCCACTCAGATTTTTCAACAGGTTCTATGACACCAGACTCTAACATGTTAGCACCATGTTTTTAATAGTTAGAGTCATAGGTTCATTCAATGTTTTAGAGTCATGTCTTAGTTATTTGAAAAAATATTTTTTTCCTAAATAAGTCGCATCTGGTGTGTCAAAGTTTATGAGGTCAGTGACAAAACTAAGGGATGCTTTCAAAAATTGAGTAAGGACTTTGGATAAAAGTTGGGAAAAAGGTGTAAGGATTAGTCATGTTTGAATTGTAAGGGTTTATCTTCTGAAATATTGAGTCATGTCAAAAAATGGGAATTTAGGTACCAAAGTTGAGTCAAGTGGTTAGGATAAAGATCATGTTAAAATATATTATCAGCATCATTACCTAATCATAAATTTTGAAAAGTGAACAATCATGGCACTCCTATCATTTGTACTTTGCACACCTCAAAAGTGTACCTGTTGCACAAGTTTTTTGTGCAAATATTCAACTTTCTTTCAAACTTCTCGTCGCCATGGATTTACCGTCTTGTTCCATGATTTCATTCCTTATCCGTTCAAGCATAAATATTGGTTACCCTTCATGATTCTCCATCACTCTCAGAATTTGTGCACCGTCCATAGTTTTTTCAACAAGCTCTGAAGACCTTCGCTGCGTAAAAACTATTTGTTGTCTGTCATTATGTAAGTCTATTATTTTGATTTTTCTACGTTGTTATTGGACTAATCGGTAGGTGCGGACACTAACAGATATCCCTAGATCCACCTGGATCTAGAACAAAATAGGACAGGACATGACTCTTTCCCTAAGTTATGACCATTGAATTAGCTAGTAAAGAGGAACAAGTGACATACCTTTGTATCACTTCCTAGGGTCTTTGTTTCTCCCGCTTCGCTTCGGTGCTCTCATGAGGTCAAGACCAGGACAACACAAACCAACCAAAGTGAAGATAGCAAAATATATTCAATCGTCAACTTATGTGTATGATCAAGGAATTACACAATAAAGTAAGAATGACTTTATGGGAAAATGACGTGTCGTTGTATCATATTAATCGAAAGTAGAAGATACAACATGATCGCCTTGATGTCGCAAGCTTCCTTTCATTGATTCTTGGTTCCAACACACACACTTACTCAATCCTTGCATGAAGAGGATCCAATTCCTCTTGATAGACTTGGTAGAGTCTCCAAGCTCCTGTTCAAGCTGAGTTCTTCACACAATTCCTTCACCCATTCTCCAATTAATCTTGCTTAAACTTTTCCATGAGAATCCCATCAATATATAGGAGAGGATGAGATGGTTACTTGGATGAGAATGATCCCACCAAATCAGGGAAACCAGTAACATGATAACCATTTGAATACCAACCCATTCTCTAGAAGATTCCCTTCTAGAACCATCGAGAATTCATCTTTTTCCAAGCTTGAGAACAAGTTTGCACCCTAGATATATAGCATAGTGTGAGAAGTTCACACCCTAGATAAAGGCAGCCTGTGAGAATGGGTCATTCTCGCACCCTAGGATATAAGCAACCTGTGAACTCTCTTCAAAAATATGTTTTCTGGGAAGAGATGAATGTCACTTTTCTCAGGAGAAAGTTCTTATTAGGAGCTTGAGTACACCATCATCAATACACCATCAAGATGACAAAAATCATGGGTAACAGAATGCCACCCAAAGTATAAGGCCAGAATCAGTGACAACTGAAATACTTTGTAAACTGCATGTGTGTGTCGGAAACCAGGGGTGCACCTAATCAAAAACCTGCAAACAACCAAGCATCTGCAGAATATCTTACTAGTTCTGAGGTAGGAATTCCCATACTCAGATCACAGACGGATGACATTATAAGCATAGGTCATGGCCACCAATCATACACTGTGGATCCATGCCGTCAAAATATCGCATAGCCACCAGGAATACACTGTGCATCTATGCAAGAAAAATCAAATTGAGACAACATAGCCACAAGACATACAAAGTGGATCTATGTGTTGCAAATTATACATATTCCATCACAACTTGGACAAAAGAGATGATATCCAAGGTCTTCAATCCTGTCGCCCGAAAGTACGAATCTAACCATGTGATTACATGTGTTGAAGTTGAACATGGTATAAACCACTTGATTACCGATCATTGATGAAATCGTTAACAAGTGTGAGGGAAATCACCATTAATGTCAATGACTCCCAGGGTACACTAGTACAATCCACCGAATGTGAATGAATGAGTTGAGGTCGAACATCCAACAGAATCTATCGATCATGGGTCAATGATGTAAACCCACTGTCGAAAGCGAGGAAACCTACCATTGAGGCATGCAAGTTCCAAGGTACCAAAGAATTTCTAAGTCTTGTTTCCGGATAATGAGTTGGAGTCAATGGAACAAAACTCATCATAGGAGGGCCTTGATGTATCCCCCATCAATGACACGAAATGAGTAACAGATTTTGAATGTGAAATAGAGTATGATGTAAGTTGGACTGGACACAGAGAAGGCCGACACAGAGACAATGGACAACTACAGATGGCCTACTCAATAGAGGTTTCAAATGAACTTCTCTTGAACATATGAATGACACGACCAATGATTTGGCAGCATTGACTCAGAGACGACGCAGGGTATGACCTTGTAGCAAATCAAATGAGAGACAAATGGATTTCCAAAACCGGCTTCAAATAATGAACAGGGGGGTGTCATGTTCAAGAGCGACACTTACTGCCAATTAATATGAATACGAGAACACATCCCTTTCCCAAATTTTCCCCCACCA
>SNQJ01S0065021.1:150950-182041 GCA_010110895.2 Picea sitchensis | reverse complement strand
TGGTTCTTCTTCTTCATATGTATTGGTTGCACATGGGGTTGTGGTTCACACTAATTCTTATCTAGAATGGAGAGTCTTCTTCTTTGTCGGACCCTTGACCTCTGGTTTTTCTCTCATATGTGGTGCACAATATTTCCTCAATATTCCTTATAGCATAGAGATCCTCTACCTCTTCCTCATCATTATCCAAACCCTCTCGCTCAGCTATTTCCCTCTTCTTACTATTGATCTTATATCAGTAGGGTCTTGTGTTGCACGTCACTCCTCTCTATCCACTATTTCCTTGGTTTGTTCCTCATCCATCATAATGGGGTACATTGCTTCCTTTTTTTTTCCTCTCTCCAGATCCCTCTCCATATCTCATATTGTCCTTAGTGATTCCCCCAGTTCCCCCATGCGGGTAGAATAATTTATTTTTCTGACTCCGTTGTCATCATGCCTTTATCATGCAATAAAATATTGATGGACATGTAAAGTGATGTAATGTACCTTCCTCTTGGTCCCATCAAAAAATCCTACTCTGCAGTAGTGTATGACTTCACAATATCGACTACAAATGCAATAATAAATCCTGCAATAATATTGTCAAGACAAAATTCCACTGCGCACATGATTTTATTATTGACTCTTTATAGACATGCAATATTCTTAGTAGTCTACTCTAATGGCCTTATCCTATTAGTTGGATGATTATCCTTCAACCTCAATATCCACTCTTGCAACAACTCTGGAAAATAACAGAAAAATGCCTCATGAATATCAATGAACACATACATGTCCAAATATTGGCACGGTTTATACCTGGAACTTCTATTATATTTATACGCAAACTCAAGTTGTTTTGTTTCCAACCATCTTTCGATCGTCTTCTTAGTAGGGTTCCATGGTCTAAACATCCCTTAATTTTTCATTTTCTTCACTTGCCTTCTCAACAAATCCCTTCCAAATTGTTCTTTTGAGTTCCATCTAGAAATGGAACCATTTTTTTGATGTTTGGGCTAACTCGGGTTCTACCTTTAGGTTTCCAAAAAAACCCTACAAACCATCATCCCTTATGGAGACCACAAGGAAACGTTGCGCACAGAGTGCACAATGAAGTCTCACCCGAGATGGCTTATGGGTGACTAGAGGACCCAGATGTTTGCATTCATGGAAGTGGTGTTGATTTGGAAATGTTAGACCTTGTTTCTACCTTCATCATATATCATATCCACCATTCTATAACCATATTTATTCATTAACATTCATTCTATAGTAAATAACGTAAATGATATAGTGCGCGGTGCATTCTAACTCTAATAGATTCATTCATTCATTCATCATAAACCATTGAAAACCATAATAGAAACAGTCTACACAATGACACATTACCGTGGTTCACCCCCTGGGCTACGTCCACAAAGATCTAGCATTATCTGCTTCTTTATTCATCTTCATCAAGGTTCTGTGTTGTGCGCATTACAATATGTAAAGTGATACTCTGTGTGGTGGACCAGTGTCACACCAAGCTCCACATCTTGTGACTTGACCCTCAGTTATAATCCATAAGTCCCCAAAACTAACTCATCTTCAAGATTAGCTCCATAGCTCTCGACCGAAAACTAGTAATTGTGACTCAAAACTTACCAAAACCATATCATAATCATCTCCTCACATATTTCAATACATATTTATACTACAAAAAGTGGGTTAAACCCATTGCATTTATGACCAAAACCCTAACCCTAAGTGGATTAGTTTTGTCCACATTATAACCTCCTGCATGCGGCTGGTCCATGATCCAACGATTTCCTTGATGTGTTGTCCTTCTTTCTGCCTTTGACTTTCCTCTTCCTCGCGTTGCTTTCCCTTATTTTTCGACGCATTGCTTTTTCTTCCTTCTAGTGCACTGATTTTCCTTATATTTTGGTGCGTGCTCCTATTCTGGTCCCAATTCTAACTGTCTTCCAAAATTGTTGCACATTTTCCCAAAATATCCTGCGCCAACAGTAACCCTACCTACTAAGCAGAGGTACCAAAAGGTCTAGCTACCTAGATGTTGTTCCATATTACGAAGAAGGTCCTCCTAGAAGGATTTATTTATTCCAAATTAAAGGAGATGGAGGCATGGATATTTGCATGGAACAATGCCCCTTTGGAATCACATAATTCTATAGATGTTTGCTTGGATGGCAGGTTTGGTGTTGAAGAAAAATATTTCATATTTAGCATTGTTAATTAGCCCTCCTTAGGCTAGTAGAAATGTGTCTAAGACCCTTTGGAGAGTTGTGGCCTCCTTGGAGGTTGAGGATCCTAGCATGAGGTTTTCATCAACAAATTGCAAGTGTAAGAGAGATTCTCTTTAACTAGAGAATTTTAATACTTGAATTGATTTTATAGGGATGGTTGCAGTGAGGGACCTTCCTAGACCCTACCAATTGGTATAGGTGAATCCAAAATTTCCTTAACCTTCTTTGTCTCCATGTCCAAACATTTTTGGATTATTAAAAACCCAATATATATTAATTCATCTTTTAGAAGCTTACACTTCTCCAAATTAATGTGTATATATTATCTATTATTCAAGGCTTCAAATACAAACCTTGTGTGCTCCATTTTCTCTTTGACGATTCTTCTAAAAATCATTTTTTTGTCTAAATAAACAACCACAAACTTACCAATGTATAGTCACAATACCTAGTACGTCATCAATCACAAAAATGTACTCAACACTTTTATTAGTCCAAATGGTATAACCACTCATTTGTACAATCGATCCTTGGTCGTGAATACATATCCTTCTCTGGTTTTTATATAAAGGTACCAATTTTTCATGTATGCCTTTGAGAAACACCTTGTGCCAATTAAATATTTTATCAATTCATCTATCCTCAGTGATTGGAATCTATAACAATTTATGGTATTTTTTATACTCATCCACCACTTACCATTCATCTTTAACATTTCCATGGCTATAACTACACATGAGTTGATTCTCTCACTTATTAACCCCTTAGATAGAAACTTATCTACTAGTCTATTCACTTATGCACTTTTTAAGATACTAATCATGTGCCTAGATTTATTCAACAATGGCATGCCTAGAATCAAGTCAATTTCATGCACAATATTCATTTTAGGTGGCAATGTCTACATATTCGTTCATCTGCGTGCAATGTCTACATATTCCTCTAGGAGATTTTTCAGTCTTCCTATAATGTTTGTTTCATCATCATGCAATGTGCCTATAGGAACTTTCCTTTGTATCACAACATAACATTCCTTTTTCTTCTTGACTATTCTCATGAACTCTTAGATTGTCACTAGTAATACTTCACTACAGTGTTCATCCTTCAAGGGAAATAGTTGAATTATCCCATTATCCTTCATGTTGGTATAAGTGTTTTTCCTTCCATCATAAATTATAATATATTGCAATAGAAAATTTCTAGCATCCATGGGATTGGCATCACACAATATTTCATCTTTGTATCCATCTATGTCAAATGACACTTTGTCATCATCACTTCATATCCCATTTGGAACCAAAAAAACTTATATAGTTGTCAGTTCTTCTTTTGTGCTAAACCCATTTTTCTTACCATATTTATAGTGACCACATTCTTTGAACTACCAAAATCAATTATGAATTTATAGCACTTTCCTCTAAACTGCTATCCCATTCTAAATATATTATTTCTCATCCATCTATGTTCCTTTGGTCAAGGCCAATTTTAAGAACTACCTATAAACTTCAAGGTATAATAAAAGGGTGAATATCCATGATATGTATAGGAAAAAGGTGGCCATTTATTAGTACTTTACTAAACATATATGAAAAAAAGTGGTGAATATTTAACTAAATTGTAGAGTCTTGCAAAAAATTGGCAAAACTTTCATTAAATTGTAACATAAGGAAAAAATTTGGCAAGTATTTTTTATAACATATAAAACTATATACAAAAATTGAGACAGAGTTTTTTATAAGAAACATAGGTTTCTTTTGGGTGAATCCATTAAAATGTGTCCCAATTTTTAGTGAAATGTGACCATGAACATTTTACATTTTACATTTTTGTAAATTGAAGCCCCAGAAACTTGTATACACCTTGTGAATCTTGACGTGCAGTAAAAAACAATTTGTAGGGAATTGTATTGTATTTATAACTATCAAGACAGGTATGGATAGAGGGAATGAATAACTCCATGGATGATCATTTAATTAACTCACATCATGCATATATACAACAAGAGGTGACCTTTGATTTCCTCTTCCAAGAGGTATGAATGACTCTTCCTTTTCACCTATGACTCTTCACATTTCTCCTAGTTTAATATTTACAAGAATATTTACAAAGTACCTCAATACCTAATGATTAGGTATCTAACATTCCCCCCCTTAATCCGAAGGGGTGTTTTTTATTCCAAGCACCATTTAGTGAGTATTTTTAATAACATATAATTTAACTATATATATTAATAACAAAAATATTTTTATAAGAAACATAGGTTTATTTTGGGCGAATCCCTGAAAATGTGTCGCAATTTTTAGTGAAATGGGACAATGAACATTTTACATTTTACATTTTTTGAAATTGAAGCCCCATAAACTTTTATACACCTTGTGAATTTTGACGTGCAGTAAAAAAACAATTTGTAGGGAATTGCATTGTCTTTATAATTGTCATGTCAGGTATGGATAGAGGGAATGAGTAACTACATGGATGTTTTTTTAATTAACTCACATCATACATATATACAAGAGGAGGTGACCTTTGGTTTCATCTTCCAAGAGGTTTGAAAGACTCTTATTATTCACCTAAGAATCTTCATATTTGTCATAGTTTAATATTTACAAGAATATTTACAAAGTACCTCAAGCCATTAGGATTATGTATCTAACATTCCCCACCTTAATATGAAGGGGTGTTTGTGAGTCCAATCACTATTATAAACTTTTCAATTTTTTTTCTTCCAAACACTTTGGTGAAGATGTCCACAATTTGATCATTTGTGGAACAATGTCTCAACTTAATAGTCTTGTCTTATATGTACATGATATCGAATTAGATGGTACTTTGTGTTGATGTTCTTGCTTCAATCATGGAATATGGGACTTTTGGCCAACTTCATTGCATAAGTATTTTCAACTAGAAGAGGAGTATAATTCACTTATTTCTCTTGCAAATATTCAAGTATTTTCCTGAGCCACGCAATCTCCTTTGTTGCTTCTGCAGTTGCCACATATTCTACCTCTGTTGTGGAATCTGATGGAACCGACTATTTGTATGATCTCAAGGAGATAGTTGTTTATCCAAGACTCATGAGATAACCTAAAGTTGAAACTCAATTTTATTTATCCCCGTCAAAGTCTAAATCAAAATATCCAATCAGGTTGAAGTCATCCACCTTAGATGTAACACCCATGTTTCCCCCATCTTGTAAATATAATTATATTTGGCTAAGAGGCCATGGAAATATTGGTTGTGTGTGGATCTAGGAAATGTTGAACATTTTCTAAGAAGGTAGTGTAAATATTTATTTTATTAATGTAAAAATAGGAAAATGTTGAAAAACTACTGAGGGGGATTTCCTATACAGGTTATGATGCCATGAGAGGGAAACTGTGAGGAAATTTCCCTTACCAATTAATATTCAAGAAAAAACCATATTGCCCATTTTTCTAGAATTTTAGTTAATGAAGGGAAGTTGGTGGTTGAACTACCAGCTTCCCACATTTATGAAAAATAATGGGTGATGTACCAAAACTTCCTTTCCTCAGAAGCATGGGAAAAAAAGTAACCATCTAGAGTATTCTAGGCTGATCCGCAGATTGGAGGATTTGACCCATGAAATATTGTGGTAGAATACAAGATACAGAGGAAAAAGTGTAAATTTAATACCTCATCCTTTACAAAGGTACTTAGGGGGTTGGGTGTCTTATAGAGTGGTATCAAAGTAGGAAACAACACTTAGCCTACTTGGTCTAATGAAAGAGTCAAATATTTTTTTCTTATAAAATTTTTAAGGGGGAGAGCACCCTACCGTACCCTATTTATCAGTGCATGATTCAAACACTAGGCCTATATGGGCTGGAGAACAATCATGAGACTATTTTACCAAGGCTAACATGAGCATGTTGAAAGTGTTTACTTCTGCAAGGAGATTATCTGCATAAGCTCCTTGAGGAGAAGGATTGTAGATTGAAATTTTGTTGGGAATTTACTCAAAAAAAAAAAATGAATCATGTTGGATTGCAACATAATAATCATATAGTTTCTTTGGGCAAATGATAGCCACTCCTATAGGAGTGGGATTATGTTGATAGGCACTAATAGCAATACTTGGATGTGAATGGCAGAAAACATGTTATAGGGATGCTTTAGTCCAAGGAGGGAATGGATTGAATAGATTGCAAGATTTCCTACAAATGTGGGCTTATGAAGCCTCTAATAATTACAATTGTTGCTTAAATAAGAGATTAGGCCTTGTGAGTATAATTCCCAATGTCTAGAGGCCTTATATAAATATGTGAGGTCATCTTACTTGACTTGTCATAACTGAAAACCTACTATTGGGATAATCCCCTTTTTGCAAAGTAAAAAGGAGTCCTATGGACTAAGAATAACCTTCATGGAAAAAGTGAAGTGGCATGAGCAATTTCAAAATATCATGGTTGTGCTAAAGGAGTGTATATTCCTATTAACTTAAGGGTGTGTCTATGCATGATAATGCAAGAGGTAAGCAACTGGAATATGTCTACACTACAGACATGGGTAAAATGATTGGTGCAAGATAATATGTTGGAATACATATGGCAAAGATTGAGCATGCATATAACATGCATATATACTTATTATAGTATGTCATTGGATGTAAAATATGGTGATGTCATAGATCATATGGTTAGTGATGATGTGATTATAGAAACATAAGTAAAATGTCAATGATATTGATTGTATATTACACTATGAGGATAAGGTAGAATGGTTAATGAAATGTTGATCCCAAATGTGGTAAAGGAAGTGTTGGGGCACTTCTAGATGACCAATGGGTCAATTTGATATCCAAAGGTGGATGGTATCCATATAGGTATGACTTGGTATGCTCGAGTATAAGTGAGAGGGAATCTAGAAAAGGATTCCCTTGATAAAAAGGTTTGTTGACCAAGAATGGTTTGAGGCATAAAGAGAAGCTATATCGGTTGTCTTGTTTCCTTGGGCACTATTGAAATTTCCTAGACTGTATTTCTGGTTTGTGGAATTGTTTTATAGCAGTTGAGGAAAGAGTGTTTTCTTTCTAGTTGTTGTCATGTAGAAAGGGAAACATAATGATGAATATGCCTGCGAGACTTGCCATAGGAATGCCTGCAAGCTCTCAATAGAGAGGGAAGCATAGTGTTGAGTATTCTTATGAGACTTGTCATAAGGATAGTTTTAATATCTCTTGGAGGAAGGATATGGAAGTTGAAATTTCCACATGTGTGAATGAAATGGAAAAAGGTGTAAGCGGTGAACTTGCATGTTGAATATTTATCTATATTTGTATATGCGTGAGTGCATGGATTGAATGCATTATAAGGTTTCCTGGTGTGAATATTGATATTAAGACCAAATATATATGAATGAATGATATAAAATGTGCAAGTGATGTGCATGTATGATGTATGAGTAAAGTATACTAAAGGCATGATGTGACTTCCTGAATAAGTGAATTGTAAGGAAAGAAATGCACTTTCTAGGATAGAATAAATACCATGGATGCATGGATAAATCTATTTTGAAGATTCATGATTGTTTTATTTTGAATAATATCTTGAGGGGGATGTGTACCATCTCCTCAGGAAAACCTAGTATAAATTGATGAAAGAATAAATGAGTAGGGATGCTCTGTTGTCATGATAAAATACAATGTGATTGTGCTTTTAAACGCTGCATGTAAATTATTGTGAACAATCATGAACAAATTAATTTTCAATAAATACGTAAATGAAACTATAAAGTGTGCTTATGGTGGACACACACCACATGATAAAGAATTTGATTAAAGCACAGTGTGAATGCAAATTAATGTAATAAATGTGCATATGTGAATACATAATAGAAATGCATGTTGATAATTTCGTATGAACTATTGGGTAAGAATCTGAAATGGAAAAGTTGAGGATGACTCGAGGTTTAGTTCATCTCATATAGTGATGGGTATGCAATAAGGAAGTTGCATGCTGAAGAATTCCCCTATGGAGGAACTATGTAAAGAATCTTTCAAGAGAACAATGTCACAACCTTAATGACTATTGAGAATTTGGAAATGGGTTGTAAGCCTATCTATATAAGAATCATGGATTACATTCTAGAACATAATGCATGATTGGAAGACTAACAAATGAACATTGACCATTCTGATGACTAGATGGTAATGTGGATAACGCACGGGCTCATAATTCATTGTGAACAAAAATCTTGCCATTGTAGCATGTTGATTTATCCAAGAAGGTTAAGGTGAACCTAATCAAGACAGTGCAAGGAAAAGAGCAGGAATATCCCAACATGGATTAGATTGTAGAAGCAGAGAAGGAGAAAAGGAGGAATACTTTTCTCACTTTAAAACTCAGAAATTATTTTATAGAGTTGTAAGCCTTAAAAGAACAGTTGTGGAAACAAGTAAAATTGTTGAAAGGAAAATGAACAAACAAGTATAAACTTGGTTAAAGCCATGAATGCGTAAAGGAAGTGAGGCCTTGGGAATAATTTAGTTAAGCTTAAACATCTAGACCATGTAGAAGGATTTGGAAAGAGGGAAGAGTCTCTTAACTCATTTTCTTGTTGTTTATTGTGTTTCTCTGGGATGAGAAACTAATATGTTGATGGTTGTAGGATACCCAACAACTGAATTAGTTTCATGGTTTCACTAGTGATCACCTTGAGGAGTGTTAGGATATTTAGACACTTAGGAGTTAGTTAAGATCTACTTGGTCTAATATGTCGTTAGGAATCTGTGCCGTTAGGTAAAAAGTGTGTTTCTTTAGTATGCATACAAGTATACATTTGTAGTTAGGAAATCCGGCCAGTCCCGATATGTTCCATTTATACAAGAGTGATCCAAGCCAGTTCATACTCTCCCTCGATCTTATGACCATTGATAGTGGCTTAACTTACAGGTGGTCCATGATCTCTATTTAAAAGAGTATGGAGGGTCATTCCCCGATGATCGATTGTGAAAACTCTATTGTAAAATCTCTACGTAATCTCTTTTCTTTGCATTAATAAACTGTTCCAAGTGGTCGCGTTGAGTGGGGATTTATGTGAATGTTGTGGATGTTTCCCAGTAGGGTTTTTACCGTGTGAAAACATAGGTGTGTTGATCTTTGATACGGTTATGTGATTGGTTACTGAAGGTGTTAGTCTCATTGGAATACTGTGTTGTCGAACATGATATCGGAGCCTGTTTGAAGACCCACGCTCTTGTTGTAGATTGAGATTGTGAAGCCGAGGTGCCTCATCTCCATTTTCTGGCATTTTTGTACATTTCGGGCTGAAAGGACTGTTCCATTCGTCCAGGGGAGCCGCGCTTTTCATTAAAGGAACGCACCGTTTCACTCGAAAAGGTTTCCGTTTACCCAAGATCGGCCATTCTGATCGAGAATCCGGGTATAAATCCCGAATACGCATTTTAAATTTTTGCAAAGTTTTGATTTTATTTGGTTTTGTTTTTCCGGGCTGCTACTCTTTTAGTCTGGCATTATGCTCTTTGCCCCTTTAATGCGATCTACCGATGTCGAAGCTTGAGATAGGGAAAAGGTGCATCTTAAGAGTAGCAACCCGAGATCTAACCCTTGTTGTCATCGAAGAAATTTTTTCTTGTGAAAAGTTTTTTTGGAACCGCGCTCTCAGTATCTTCACAACAACAACAACAACAACAACAACAACAACAACAACAACAACAACAACAACAACAACAACAACGACAACAACAACAACAACAACAACAACAGCAACAACAACAGCAGCAGCAACAGCAACAACAGCACCCCAATCACTCATGCGAGACATTACAGTATGTTTTGCTGAATGAAAAGTTGGTTAAAACTTGCCTTATTAAAGTAAAGGGGTCTTGAGTTCAAGTCTCTCTTTTGTTACTTTTTTTGAAAAGTTCATGCTAAAAATTGTAGGGTGCATTTCACTTCAAGTATAAAAGTGAATCACTAAGTAGCTTTATATTTTATTTTAGAGTTATTTTTGCATGTAGCACTACGTTATAAGGTAACCTCATTGTAAAGTGACCCCCACTTCTCTTTATAAAAAGTGGGTCACTTCATAAAGTAACTACACCATCACGTGGTTATTTGGTTCTGGTTTATGCCTTTTAAAGGGGGCATAGCTCTCACATCGGAAATCCGTTTTCGGTGCCGTTTTTTTAAAACCGCGCTGCAACTTTTCGAATCTTTCCATCCAGGATCATTGGTTTCAGGTTTAAATCTGCATTATCTACATATTTAATATGGCTTCTATAAACATCATGCTTACCGGCGACAACTACTTCCAATGGAGAACCCATATGGAAGATTTATTAATAAGTAAATGACTATACCAAATTATCTTAGGAAAATAAAAAGAACCCATCGATGATGATAAGAAAGCCAAATGGAATAATAGAAATGACGAAGTGGACTAATTAGATGTCCATCTCTCACAGTCTAATTACCATCTCAAAAGAAGGTTGATGACAGAAGAAGCTTGGGACAGATTGAATGCAATGTTTGGTAAACTCAATATTGCCGAGCACAGGTTAGAAAATCAAAATGCAGGCTTGAATCCAAGTGATTTTTCTTGCCTTGGAGGTATCCTCTAAGTTTAAAACACTCAGACTTTTGTATGTATGAGATACCTTATAAAAATGAAGGAACGCGTTGCACATATTTCTTGTCTTTCCTAAGCTAGGTGTTAGTGCATGTTCACGTGTTTGTATATACCTTTTTATGCCATGAAAGAGGCTCTAAGGGAAGCTTATGTAGAGATCTTGAGTCCTTTTGTACTTCTTTGATTAGAGAGGGAAAGTAAGCTTCTACAACTTGGAGTGATCAAAGCTGCAGATACCTCAAACAAAGTATGGTTGACGAAAAGATAAACCCAATTATCCCAAGCAAAATCCGCTACAACAACAAACAACCCTAGGGTCCCAAACTTCCTTCCGGACAGCAGTGACGGGATCAAAATCTCGAAATGTGACATTGCAACTTTTAGCAATAAGATGGTCATGATGAGTCAGGGTGTTTCAAAGAAGATGGTGGCCTTAGAGGTAGTGATGAAGAAGCACAATATCGATATTGATTCCTCTTCTTCTCATGGACATGCTTTGCATACGGTTTTCCTTCAATACACCTTCTACTACTACCTCTTCTTATGATGAGTGGCTTATTGATTCAGGAGCATCTTATCATGGCTAAGGATAAAGCCATATTTTAAGATGCAATGATGTAACACCAAGCAAATATTTGTTGGTGATGATAGATCTCTTAGTGTTGTAGGATGGAACAATTCGGTACAAAATGGTCATTTCAATGATGTATGTGTTCCCGGATCTTTCTTGTAACCTTCTATCGATATACCAAATCACTCATTCAAGTGAAGGTAAAAGCCGTCGAGTTTTCACCCTCACCAAGTTGTAATCAAGGATCTAAAAGATCCTAAACATGTTCTTACAGCGGAATCGTGATGATATTACCGGGTTGTACAGATTTTACACGATAACTTTGGGTCATCGACTTTTTCATCGATTTTTGTTGCTGCTAGCGATGACTTGAATGACTTTGGCATGGCCGGTTTTGGTCATCTAAGCCCTCGCTCATTGCAACGCTATGTAATCAACAGATGGTGGTTGGTCTTCCTCTTGTTTCATCACGGAGATGGTGTGTCAGGTTGTGTTCTCGGCAAACATCATCGAGCCGATTTGACAAGCGTGCCTCTTAGCATACCTCGAGTCCTTTGCAGCTTGTTCTGCAGTGGTTGTGTGGTCTCTTTCTTCTCCTTCTTTTAAAGGTGCAAGTATTTCTTAACTTTCATTGATGAAGCTTTTCGAGGGCCGTGCTTGGGTTTACTTCTTAAAACTCAAAAGTGAAGTTTTTGACAAGTTTTTTTGGCTTACAAGGCCCTTGTAAAAATCACGGACGTAAATTCAAGGTTAAGAGCGAGGATAATGGGCCGAATATGTGAACAATAATTTTACAAGTTCTTGCACTACACAAGGCATCCAAATGCAACACTGCATTTCCCATATACACCACAACAAAATGGTGTTGTGAGAGAAGAGCAGCACAGTGAAATGAAGTAATTAGTATGATCCAATCAAAGAGTTAAAATCTGATTGTTAGTGACGATCATTGTGCAAATTACATAGTCAATCGCACTCCACAGGCTCTTAAAAATATAACAGGAGAAGCTTGGTTCTAAAATTCCGGCAGGATGTAAGTCACTTAGTGGCTGATATAGCATGGGCTCATTCACGATAACGGAAAGCATTGCAACCTAAAAGTGAAGTGTATATTTGTTGGTTGATGAAGATGTCAAAGGTTATGAACTTCTTCAGCCACATTGTAATGAAATTATTCTTAGAAGAGATCAAATTTGATGAGAAAATCTCTTGGCACAAGGCAATTACATTTGGTGTACTTCTTTGGCTGCGAAGCCATCTTGGCGAGATGTTCCTTCTTCTATTCTAATGCGGATTCTTCATATGATGACAGTGAGGTGAAAATCCACCTCCGCCTGCTGACATTCCTCAGATGAGTCCTTTGAACCTAAAAAAGCACCATTTCCACCACTTCCTAAATCGTCAACACGAGAAGCATTTGTGAGTGATCTTATTTAGTGATCCTTGGTCGGCGTCAGTACCGTTCACCGGTTCAGGCAGAGCCTCTTCTCTTTTGGCTCAAGTTTGGGAAACTTCATGATCGAGAGACATTTTCTTGAAGCTTGGGTCATCGGTGGGATCACGGTGACAATGAATGAGGGTATCGTTCTTTAATAGAAAACAATACTTGGGATCTTCTGTACCTCTTCAAAGGAAGAAAACTTGTTAGATGCAAATGGGTATATCGGAACTAAGTATGCATCGGATGGAAGTATTGAAAGACCTGAGGCTCGATTAGTTGCCAAAAGTTTTTCCCAAGTTGAAGGCATTGACTATAATGAAACCTTGCCCATGTAGCCAAAATGAAATCCATCCATGTGCTTGCCCATGGCACGCCTCACATAAATGGGAGGGTCATCAAATGGATCAAATGCCTTCTGCATGGCGATTTAAGAAAGAAATCTACATGGAACAACCTCACGGTTATGTTGAATGACTCTAGCCTTGTTTGGCAAACCTCGAAGTCTCTTTATGGTCTTAAGCAAGCTCCAGAGCTTGGTATGCCAAAATGGATAGCTTTCTTGTACTTGCTGGATTCTCTAGATGCCATTGATCCTAATGTCTATACCAAGAAAGTGGAAGCCATCTCATCATCCTTGTCCTTTATGTTGACATCGCTAGCAGTGACTCAAAACTTTTAAACCATGTGAAAACCAGCCAAAAGAAATTTGAAATGATAGACTTAGGTTTTTTTGCATTATTTCCTTGGCCTCAAGTTTTACGCAGGAAACTAATGAAGGGAATTTTTCTAACAGGTCCTATAGGTATGCTTGACCTTCTTACATTAAGCTTTCACATGGGCGATTGTAAACCGACCCCTTCTCCCTTCAATGCAGGTCAAACTGCCTTGCTTGTACTTCTCCCACGAAGTTGATGCCACCCGTAATAAAACCGAGTTAGTTGGTAGCTCTTATACTTGACTCATGCAGATCACGATCTTTCCTTTCTTTGTTGGTCTTGTTGCTAGATATGCAAACACCCATGAAAGCCATTGGAAAGCATCTAAAGGATGCCATATAGCCGTGAATGCTTTGTTGATTTTGGGATACATTATAGTTCAGAGAGGACTCCCTTATTGGTTGGTTTCAACGATTGATTGGGCGACCTTGATGATCCCGGAGATACTACGGGGATGTTTGACCTTGGTTAGGACCCATCACTTGGAGCTGTAAAACATGAGCTGCACTTTCTTCAACTGACGATGCAAGCGCGGCCGGTTAATACCGTCGAGGAAGCCACAGCCGAACCCGGATCACTTCGAAGTTTGGATTCCGGCGCAGCCTCAGAACCCCAGACTTTGGTGTGACAATCAAAATTCAATCAAGCTTGCCAAAGACCGGTTCAACATCGGTGCAGCAAACACATCGAGCTACACATGCACTTCGTAGTGACTCATTCATGATCAAGTTATTGGGGTATAACGCCCTCTGAGAAGATCAAGTTCCGGACATTTTCACAAAGTCTCTTCTGGCAGTTTTCCAAACTTGATCTATGTTCGAGTTGAGGGAAAATTTGTCATTAAGGGGATAGGCTCTAATGCCTCCTTCCTTCTGTGTCATTATTGTAAATCCTTCCAATCTATCCAAGTTGTTCTTAAGGGGATGTTAGGATATTTAGACACTTAGGAGTTAGTTAAGATCTACTTAGTCTAATATATGGTTAAGCAAAAGTGTGTTTCTTTAGTATGCATTAGTATGCATTTGTAGTTAGGAAATCCGACGGTCCACGATATGTTCCCGACATAGAGTGATCCGGCCAGTTCATACTCTCCTCGATCTTATGACCATTGATCTGTGGCTTAACTTGCCCGTTGGTCCATGATCTCTATTTAAAGAGCATGGAGAGGTCATTTCTTATGAGCGATTGTGAGAAACTCTATTGTAAATCTCACGTAATCTTTCTTTGCATTAATAAGCTGCTCCAAGTGTCCGCGTTAAGGTAGTGGATATTTCACGTGAGTTTACCGCGATGAAAACGCCGGTGTGGTATCTTTGATCACGGTTATGTGAGTGGATTCGCGAAGGTGTCTTTGATCTGGTTATGTGAGTGGTTACTGAAGGTGTTCGTCCTCTGTTGGAATACCTGTGTTGTCGAACAAGGAGTAATTTGATGAATAACATGTATATATGCTAGTACATATTCGATAATTCTTGTTGATTTAGATGTTACATACGTGCATTTTGTTTAACATGGTAGCTAATGTAATTGTGATTGTGATAATGCATGCATGTGTAGAAAGGGTTTGAGTTGTTGAGGAAGATAGTTGCCAACAATGAACAACCTCAAGCAGAGGAGATATACAAGAAGGTTTTTGTTGAAATATTGATGAAGAGACTATAGGATATTCCCGTGAAACACCATTGATGAGGTAAAATCAGAGAGGGTGTAGGAAGCCAGAATATGTACAAAAGTATTCATGTCTATGTGGTATAAGGAATGAAAGGGTTGGGTAAGGATCCCTTGTAAAAACATTTTATGATTCTATTGATACACATATGATTTTGAGTGGTTGTTGTATGCCATTGATACCAAAGTGGGGTAAGATTCTGGAAATAATAATCTGAATAATAGAGAGAGGAAATATATGCTAGTCAAGGATGATTAAAATCCTTGCAATAAAATTCATGAATAAAGTGTCAAGAATACTTCGACCAATGGGGAATGATTGGTAACAAGGGTGCTCATAAATATCACATTGATTAATGCATTGAGGAAATGCATGTTTGTATAAGTGGGAAGATATAAGGCTACCCACTATGGAAGAAGGATCTTCCAATAGTCTATCAGAGTTAAAGAATGGTATATAGATCAATTGGGTGGCCATATATACTGGCACACTGGTTACCAATGAAGAAAGAATGCTTGACTTCATTCATATGAAGATTTTAGTTTCATATACGTTGAATTGAGGTCATGATCAGCTAAAGCAGGAAAACATGGTCATGTTGTAATAATAAATGTGTATAAAGGAACCGTGTAGTAAGAGGTTGGATGAGTTCCAACCCACCAAGGCATAGTTCCTAATATGAAAAGTAATAATATGAAAATCAATGCAAGGGTGCATCGTGTCTGAATGTTTCCATAGACATTGGCACATTTATTAAACTCATTTAATGTTTGATTTCATTTGGAAAATCTTGGATGTTGAAATGATTCATGTGTAAGGAAGAATATTTCCTTTTTATTTATATCATTGAATAGATAAAAGTTATTTAAATGTTAGTATGCACAGTTCTAAATTTTTTGAGCCACTGCAAGTGTGCAATAAAAGTATAATGTGCATGAGAACTAACAATTGTTTGGTTGTGTGAGTATTGAAATGGCAGGAAAGAGGGGTCTTAGATAGGGTAGTGTTGTAAGCCCCTAAGGAAGACCAATTCTTGTTGAGCCAAACTATTATGAGAAGGAAGATCTCATACTTGTGAATATGATTTTGTGTGGAACAGATCTAAAAATAAAAATGTGGAATTAGAAACCTTTGGATGACATATTTGAATTTTTTGATAAATTGATGATATTATTTCTTGGCTATTGTATGCATGTGATACAGATGAGATGAAAGATCTGTCCTAGAAGGATAGATGATGGCTCTCAATATGGAAATCATGGAAAAAGGATATTGTTGTGACATGAGAACCCTATGATAATCCATGATCACCATAGAATATGTTGTGTTGTGGTAACATGGGCCGAAGGGATGCCTCAGCAAATCAATTCAGAGAGACACCTCAACTATAAGACTTGGTGAAGTATTGGAAACTCTTCTTGTGTGAGAAATCCTTGGCAAGGAAAGATGGATCACCCGAGGGATTTTATGGTAGAGAAGGAGATGCCTAAGCCTAGGCTTGGAGAGTGAGTGACTGAAAGGAAGAGGAGACTTCAAAAATTCTTGTAAATTATTGGTTGGGGTCATGCACACAATGGGTATGTCAAGGAAATAGTAGGCCAAGTTAGTAAGATAGACAACTAGATATGGATCCATGAAATTGCACAGATAAGTATTGTGTTGATGTGAATATTTCCTCTTAAGTTTTGAACAATAATAAAATGTTTTTTTATGAAATTGTGATTAATATGCTTGCTACTTGAAATTATTGTAGGCATGTGACAAAGGCCAAGAGCCTGGAAAGGACCAGACCAAGAAAGAGGAACAACATTGTTGAAGTAGTTGAAAGAAGAAGATGTGACTAGTGTTGTTGAGATACAAAGAACATTGAGGAAGGTGTTCCTTTAAGGGGGAGGGGATTGTAACACCCCGGTTTCCCCCAGCTTGTAAATATAATTATAATTTGCTAAGAGACTATGGATAGATCGGTTGTGTGTGGATCTAGGAAATGTTGAACCTTTGCTAAGAAGGTAGTGTAAATATTTATGTTATTGATGTAAAAAAAGGAAAATACGAAAAAAGTATTGAGGGGGATTCCCTATACAGGTTATGATGCCATGAGAGAGAAATAGTGAAGAAATTTCCCTTACCAATTTCATATTCAAGAAAAAACCATATTGCCCATTTTTCTAGAATTCCAGTTAATGAAGGGAAGTTGGGGGTTGAACTACAATCTTCCCACATTTATGAAAAAGAATGGGTGATGTACCAGAACTGCCTTTCCTCAGAAGCATGGGAAGAAACATACCCATATAGAGTATTCTAGGTTGACCCCCAGATTGGAGGATTTGACCCACAAAATCTTTTGGTAGAAGACAAGAAATAGAGGAAAAGGCATGAGCGAAGAAGAGAAGACACACACAGTTGATTCTGGAAAGAAAATTTGAGTAGAGAGGAGTGTGGGAAACTCCTATGGTTATGAGATAATAGAGAGAACTTAAGAAATGCATTTTCTAGGAACATGAACTGTTGGGGAGTGTCTTCTAATCATGCTAATAAACAAAGCTACATAGAATTTGAGTGATTAAGTGATAAATCACATCAAATTCCCTTTCTTGGTAGAATCCTGAACTACATGGTTCATGTGGGGGAAGGAGAGTAACCTTCGTCCCTTTCTTTTGCTGAGAAAAAAGAAGAACTTTGTCTCATGGAATCATACTCTAGCTAGGGGGTGGCCAGTTGTGAAATACACCAAGAGTAGTTGTGCCTATGGTTTGGTGGAAAGTGGCACTCCCTTTAGCAGTTACATCTCTTTTCATATTCTAGATAAGTATTTTTTTCCGAATATCTACATTTTTTAACTCATAAATAATATAGAATGTGTTTCAGAATAATGTGAATCCAGCTCTCTATTGGAAATGGCTTGAGAATTTTAGGGGAAATTGTGAGAATGTTTCAGTTGAATTTCATTTTGATTTGCATCCTCACTTCTTGACAATATTTGTTTTAAAATAAAATTTATGTGTGAGAATGTTGATTTTGATTTAGTTTTATAGCCCATATTATACTCTACTAAGAACAATTAAAGAGTTAGAACCTCTAAAGAAAATCTAAAAAAGAAAGAGGTTGAACTCTGCATAAAAATTGTTTATTATTTTAAGTTTTCTTGAGGATTTTATGCTAAAAAATTTAAAGAATATCATAATTGTGCTTCGGCCTTAGGAAAATAGTTCAAATGTCAACAATAAGAAAAGTATTATAATATTTAGTAATGAGGAAAAAGTGGGAAACAAAACCCAATTTCCTAATATGAAGTAAAATGAAATTTGGAATTTTAAAACATTGTGAATAATTAAATCTTATTTGGATTTGGTAAAAAACAAATCTTACGAGGTATTACATGGTGAATTAATGTCCCAGGGGGAAATATTTGGACTTAGTAATTATTCCTTGAAAATAGGAAAGAAATGCATGTAATTAGAGGATTAAGAAAATTTGAACGAATGGAAAGGATTGGTAAGCTCTGGTAAAATCCCAAAGTTACCATTTAAATACTTTAATATTTGGATTGTAAAGACTATAAACTATTACATTTACAACCTAAAAATTCATGCCTGGTGTGTTAGTAATGGGAATTTGAAATCCATCCCTCTATGCAAAAGTTTTAAATATGCTCAGATTTTTCTTAACTATTGAATTCATACTTTGTCGAGCTAGTTCAATGCTCCGAAAGGAATCTGGAGTTATATAAATCCTCTTATTTTTCTCAACACAGAAATATGTATAAAAATATATATTTATTTAATTATTAAAGGCTTGGAAAATATACCTTCATGTATCTTTTTCAATGTGAAAATATTTATGTAATATTTATAAATATCATTATCAAAGAATCCTTTCTTTCGGAGCACAGAGAATGGAGCATTTTTTTGGAGTGCGATGGCCAATGGATTTTAAACAATACATTATTAAATATTAAGTTATGCTCATTGGTGAATGGTATTCAGAGTCCAACCTTTGAAGTGAAGGGGAGAGTGTGTGTGTGAATGATGTCGGAAGTCGTCGGAGAAATGGAATGGACATTATAAAGTTTAAATGTATTAAAATATTACCCCCTCCCTTTCATGATTGGTCATTGGAGTAACGAGAAGGGAACACACAAATTGACTCCAAAGGCTTCAGATTGTGATGGTATATATGTTTTGAAGTTTAAATATATTATAATATTAAACTTTTCTCCATCATAATTGGTTGTCGGATAGATGAGAGGTGATCACGTGAAGAAGTTCTGAATTACTTAAGACTTAATTAAAATCTTAAATATTATAATATTATATACAAACTCCTTTTCCTTCGAATCTTGGTTGTCAGAGTTATGAAAAAGGAGTGAACGATCAGAGCGAGAAGTGTTGGATAACGACAACCTTAGTATTATATGGTCATATGTATATTTCAATAATAAAACACTTTGCATTTTCAAAGTATAAACATCGAATAAATTAAAAGTGCACACATGAATGGAGTCCAGAATTCAGAGTCTAAGAACTAAGGTACTAAGATATTAAATTATTATAATATTAATTACAAACATAAAATCCTTCAGATCCTTTTCATCAGAGATATGGGGAGTGTGCATATGAAGGGAGTCTGAATTTCCTGAGATAACATATAATAATTAAATATATGCATTTTCCCTTTGTTTTCCTATATATTTATATATATTAAATTATGTGAAGACAATGGTGCGAAGTTATAAGCCAAGTTCTTGGATTAACTCGTAAATCAAGTATTAAAATCCTAAGTACATTACAGTCTAATTAATTATATTAGAACATAATATAGATTATGCCATAATATAATTAATTAGCTTATAAGATAATTATTACAAAAATGTTACTTAGGTGAATTATTAGGCTAAGTAAAAATGTGCTTACGGGGGTAAATAATTAGTGAATATTAATTATCTCTAATGAGTATTTAATAAATATATATCAAGGAGAAGTATTTTAAGAATGCATTAATTAAGTGTCCTAATCAGTTTATAGGAAATGGAAAAATGTCAATCTCTGGCCAAGAGAACCTATGCACCCTATGGTGACATGGTGAGTTGTGATGGGTCCATGTGTTCAGTGGACACTAATCCACATGTCACGTCAAGAGACAGGTGCATTATGGAAGCAGTGACCAAGGTGGAAAAGGAGACTCAAACTTAGTCATAGATATTCAAAGGTCAAACATAAGTTTAGTGTAGTTGGAGTTGAATTAGGGTCATTAATCGTCATGCGAGTTGGTGACTCTGAAGTAGTCAGGGTTGTTGGATTTGTAGGTCAAATCCATCAGAGTATGTGTAGTCGGAGAGAGTCTATTGGAGTGGTTTAGGTGTGGGAAATTTGAAAACCCTGATGGGAAGACTCTAATGAAGGAGAAAATATATGAACCAACGAACGGGGAAGTCAGATGGGTCAGGTGGTGAATTTCATGTCAAGTTCCATGTTGGATGACACTAGTGATGGGAACCACATAGTTTCCACTTGGCATTAAAGAGGAAAATTAGTAAACGAAAGACTAGAAACTTTGGGAGACTATAACTTCTTATTCAGAGTTTGGTCCTAAACATGGTTATAATCATTGGAAAGATCTTGACGAGCAAAGGATGATGGTAACCACTAGAAGAGGATTTGAGATGATTGAGTAAAAAGAGGAAATTTAATACCCCATCCCTTAGAAAGGTACTTAGGGGGTTGGGTGTGTTACATTAGATTACTTGAGTCCAAAATCTTGAGTTCCCTTCAAGTATTTTAGAAATATTTTTGCAACAAACCTTTTGTGCCTACAACAACTCCCATTAAATTTTCCTATCATTGGGAAAATTAAATGGCCCCCCCTACTAAAGTTTATAGAAACTATGAAAGAGAAGGGTGGTTCCTCAGATCTAATTGTTTTTGTGGTAATTATCAAAAGAGGAAAATTTTAGTCACTTTGGATTCCATTCTTTGTTATGGGTTTGTTGTACAATAGTGGTTTTTAATCATACATCAATTAGTTTTCAACTTTATTTTCTTTCAGGTTATATTTGAATGAAATTGGCTTGTTTTGTTTGAAGGTCATACACATAGCAGACCTTCTCCTTAACGCTTTCTTATTATTGGCTCATGATCCCTTTTCCTTTTTGATCTTGTGAAATGATAAGTAATCGTGTTCATAAGTTTCTCATCGCCAAAAGACTGCAAGCATTGTGGGAAATCATTCATAGGGTTTTTCTCGTCAAGACACATTTTGATGTATTTCATGTTTACCCACAGCCCATTGGCTGCAATCCTTGTGGGATAATATTAACAGGCTTTTCCTATCACAATATGATTCAACGTGGTTCCATATTTTACCACAACCTATGACCTAGAAGCCTAGTGGGGTCATCGTTTTATAGAATAATATGTCTCAGTATTTTTCTCGAGATCTGTACCCCGCAAGCCTTTCATATTTAACCTAGCAGTATTTTCTTATTGGGGTTATGTAGTGACTTGGAAGCTTATTTGATCCATGATAATTTCTCCCGCGAGCCTTGCGATATAATCCTCACAGGTTTTTCTCATTGGGGAGGTATTTTAACATTGTGAAAATATTTCTACAACCCATGATCTACAAGCCTTGCGGGAAATCCTTAACGGGTTTTTCTTGTCAGAATGGTAAAGTATCCTTACAAAATTTTACCTACGGCCCACGACCAATGATCTTATTGGATTTTCTTTTCACAAGTTAACTCATTTTGTATTAATTTATCCTCCCACAAGTCTATCCCCCTATAATTTTATCTCTTCCATGAAAATTTTCTCGTCTGTGACAAATATTGAAGTCAATGCATTTATGGTTTGACAGTAAGACAACGGGGCACCAAATCTAGACTTGATTGATTAAGCTAAAGGTAGTTATTTCTCAAGGCATGTGGTTTATTGTACAATAATGCATACACAACTTTGGTTATTTTGAATTATTTGCTTAAATGATTGATATACTAGAGAGAGAGAGAGAGAGCAAAGCTATCCTTGACCTGTGTTTTCTGTGAAACCATTACTCCATTGTAAACAATACAAATTTTCAGAATTAGAAATGTCGAGAGCCCAAGGACATCAAGGGAGATCTCTTCTTACTAGTGCCCTATCCCAAGTGGAAAGTCAAGAAACCATTATCATGTTAGATACCAGTAATTTCAATGGAATTCATGGATACCTCACATGGAATGAATTATATAGAATGTTCAGCAATGAGGATTTTCCAACAAATGACAAGGACCTCATTGTATACAATAACATCAAGAGGAGTGGTTTGTATGTTATTTTTTACCATTTGACCAATATTCCATACAATGAGGTAGTCTGATGGGTGTATGTTCACTTAGATGCAAAGACCGAGATGATTTTCAATAAAGAAGGGAACTTGATAGCCTCAATAACAACAGATAATATCCACCAGATGTATCAGTTATCGGCACCAAACATTTTTCTCAACAAGATATTTATGGATCCATTCACTAAGAATAATATTGAGCTAGTAGAGGTCGTTCAGGAATGGTGGGAAGAATACAAGCCCTTTGTTACACAGATCAACAGGGTATACAACACTCAGTATTTCAAGTAAATGTATAAACTCCTTGTGGCCATAATCTACAAGATTTATGGGGAGGACACTAGTGTCCACTTCAAGCTTGAATACACACCTATTGCAAACAATGTAGCGGAAGCAAGGAAATTTTTAATTGGGAACATATCCTATCGAATAACATCTTACCAAATGTTCAATAAGCCCTCACCAAAAAGAAACCAAGTTTTTATATGTCATCATTTTTTATAGATGCAATTTGCGCTTATGTTCCTTTTCCTAAATATACATCAGGAAGACAATGAGCACTGTGGAGAATTCCCTCGAAGTATTCAAAGTAATCATATATAAATGATATACTCCATATCAACTTGGGAGGGGTGCTATGAAGGAATGGTGTGGCCCCGAACCCAAGGTCTTCGTCCCAAACCCTGATGGTATGATTCTACAATATGTGAATAGATGAGCTAATGTGGAGCATGGTAGAAACTATCTGATTACTAGTCATTGAGGTATATCATTAATAGATGAAAGGGGAACCACTAATGATGAAAATGGCCCCAAGGTAACTGGTACAATCTAATGAATGTGAATAGAGGATCTGGTGTCGAATTTCATAGAATCAATCAATCAAGATTCAATGATGAAAACCCATTGTCAATCATGTGGAGGCTTGCCATTGAGGACTGCAAGCTCCAAGGTATTAGATGATTTCTAGATCCCTCTCCTAGATAATGTGTTGAATTCAATAGGAAGAGATCCATAGGAGGGGATTAACATATCCCTCATCAATTAACATGAAACATAGAATCACCAAGTACAACTAACACAGATATAGTCGACTCGAAAAGTCAACAAAATAAAAAATGGTCGACTCAAGCTTAAATGTCCCTTGAACATATATCACGGAACAAGGATGAATTGATAGCAAGACTCAAGAGCTGGAATAATATAGTGCAACAATGCAGGAGGCATTGAAGCACTCTCCATGATGGTTGGAAGAGTAACCAGTTGGAGGAGTATTTGTGACTCATATTACTAGGACGGCTCCTAGGCAAGCTATAACCCAATTGTAGGATGATTACTCAAACAAGTGCCATGTTCAAGGGTGAATCAACTGACACTGCCATTTCTTGAATAGATCAAAGGGTAAAAAAAATCCTCTCTTTTTTTTATTTTTATTTTTGGTGTCTCCTTCATGGTTTAACGAGCATAAAAGAGAGATAAAAGTGTGCGAAAGAGATATTTTCATAATTTCATGTTCAATTTTGAAGGGAAACTATCTGTCAAGGACCTAAAACCCTAAATTATCATGTAGGTAGAATAATATATTTCCATGTATTAAAGGTTGATACTAGTTAATAAGGACAAATTAATAAATATGAACAAGTCAATGTAAGAAGACCTAATAGAAGCTTTCACTTCTACAAATTTCTTCCTATAGAATGTTCTATAGAAGATAGAATTAGTATAAACAAGAATAAAAGGTATGAGAGGGATTTCTCTTGAGAATTATTGTAATAGATCTCTTCTCTTTTGGAGGTTTCCCCCTCGAAGAGGCAAGTGAACATTATTCTTATCATTAAAGGTATTATTCTGGCGTTGTGGTTCCATATATTATGTTGTTCAACTACTATATTTATGTTCTCTATTGTTATTCCACTAGTATTCACTGAAATATTCCTATTTTATGCTATTATAATAGATCTGTCTGCTAACAAGTGGTATCAGAGAACTTTCCTTGGTAAGATTTGTGGGTAATTTTTTTTCTAGGGTAGAGACGTGTTTCGACATCTTTAAGCTATAGAGATCTATCATTCAGCGCATAAATTCATGGTTGGGTAAGCATACATGCAAGAAATACAAGAGGTACTTAAGCTTACATTGTTGGACACCCTTGTAACCCCTATTGGTACCCCTTCAAGTGGTAGTGCATCAGACAACACCTATGTATGGACTTGTGATTCCACATACCTCGAGTATATTAGGAAACCCCCTATCTATCCTAAAACTATCCATAGATAAACCGATTGGCCACCTGATTGTTATAGTGCCACCGAGAACATCACTCGGGAATATACTCTCTAGTACCTGGGTAGTCGGGTAGTACGTCTAAGGGAATGGTCTATCCTCCTTAGTTGGTTCCCTGAGATATTGGGTTGAGTACTATTGTTGGACCCTACACATATATCAAAGAGCTATAGCACATGGAAAACCCTTGTTTGTAGGAACCCTGAAAAACCTAACCCTTGGGAAGGAAACAAAACAGAAAAGGAACATAGAAGATATATTTCCATGCAACCTTTCCTCTGGTATTCGGGTTGCAAAAATTACAAACAAAAAAGGAACAGAGAAGATTTATTTCCCTACAACCTTTCCTCCTTCATTCAGGTTGTAAAACTTACTATATATTTATTTCATTTTTCCTGTTAAGAATTTGGGCATTTTGATACTACAATATTACTTAGATTTGCATAAAACCCTAGCAAAGTTTAAAAAAAAAAAAAGGAAAAAAGGAGCAAAAATAAAATGAGCATGGGACCTGCCAGTACCCTTATTTGAGACATATCTCATTGGATTCCCCTTTTCTCCTGGATTTTTGTGAAACCTATCATTTTTAACTTTTTATTTACCTCCACGAACCCTTATTTTGGACCTATCTCGTTGGAATCCCCTTTTCTCCTTGATCGTTGTGACACCTATCATTTTTAACTTTTTTTACCTCCCTAGACCCTTATTTTATACCTATCTCATTGGATTCCCCTTTTGGCCCTGGTCGTTATGATACCTATCATTTTTAACTTTTTTTTTTTTACCTTCGCGCACCCTTATTTGACACCTATCTCATTGCATTCCTCTTTTCACACTGAACACACTCATATATATCATTTTTCATTCTTTTTTCCATAGTCCCACTTCCCCTCTTTCGTTCCCCTCCACCCATGGCCACCACTCACAACCAAGAATTCCTTCACCTGCAAGATGAATCCAAACAACACAAGGTAGACATTCAAAGAATGACCTATAAAATTGCTTCCAATAATTCATGCTTGGACTCTTGTGAGGCCAAAGTTACAGGAGAATTGGCAGAGATTAAGGGTGAATTGTCCTCCCTCACCCAGTGATTGAAACAGTCCCTTGGCTCTCCTTCCCTTGAACAACCTTCCCACTTTGAAGGTGAGAACTCTTCCCATAATATGGCCCTTCAATCCAATTCCCTTCATCATGACCCCACCTTCCCCGAGTTGAGGTGAACAAATTTGATGGATCTGATCCCACTAGTTGGGTCACTCAAATGGAACATTATTTATTCTTGCATGGAATTACTGATGATCTAGACAAACTTTGTTATGGCTCTATTTGGATCCAGAACATTGGAAATGGTGGCAATGGCATAGAAAGACACGCCAGGGGTATGTTGCTTGGACTCAGTTTGTGGCAGAGCTATATGACCGTTTTGACACTAAAACCTGCTATCTTAGTCATTTGACCAAGTTGAAGAAATTTTGCATAGTGGAAGACATTATATATACCTTTGAACACTTGGCTTTCAGAACTGAGAGCATATTTGATGCCTCATTCCGAAAATGTTTTATCAGTGGCCTCAAAGAGGAAATTCGAGTCCAGGTCCTCATGGCTCTCCCTCACACTTGGTTGGAAGCTAATAAATGTGCTAAGGAAGCCCAACAAATTTTCATTGCTCAGAACCACAAACTTTCCTTTGTTCCTCACACTCGACCTAATAACCTTGCCCCTCCTCCCACCCCCCTCAAGATCCAAAAATTAACCCGGGATAAAATGGTGGAATGTCAACTCAAGGGCCTTTGTTATAATTGTGATGACAAATATTTCACAGGGCATAAGTGTAAGGAAAAAAAGTTTTTTATGGCCATATCTGAGGATTTTTCTGAAGAATATCTCGAGACCCCCCCTATGGCAGTGCTACCCAAGCCAATGAATATTACTCTTCCCTCTAAACAACCTGAAGTAGAACTAGTCATTTTGTTGAATGTTCTCACTAGCTTCTTTGCTCACCAAACCATCAAGCTCATTGGCTACATTAAGAATCAAAAGATCATCATCTCAATTGACAATGGAAGCACTCATAATTTTATTCATCGTCGTATTGCCCAAGAAACCCATTTCTATATACATGTAGTCAACAAATTTCAAATCATGATTGCCAATGGTGGTTCCATGAAATGTGGGGGGCATTGTGAAAATGTGTGTCTCCAAATTGGACAATACCACCTGAAATATCATATGTTTTCTATTGACATGGGTGGTTATGATATTGTGCTTGGTGAAGAATGGTTATGCACTCTTGTTCCCATCCTCGTGGATTTTAAGGAATTAACCATGCAATTCCAACAGGAAGGACAACAATATAAATTCCAAGGAATCACAGTAGGATCCCCTGAGATCATCAATTCCCATTGAATGGAAAATCTCCTCCAAAAATATTGTTCCGACATTATTTCCCAACTCCATTATATTCAATAAATTGAGACACCTATGGTGCATCCTGACCTCCAATGTATCATCTCCAAACACCAAGATGTTTTTTCCACTCCCCAGGGACTTCCTCCTTCTCGTGGTGTTCATGATCATTCCATTCCTATGATTCCCAACAGTCTTCCTCCCAATTTTCTCCCTTATCTTCACCCCTTTTCCCAAAAGGAAGACATTCCTAAGACTTATTTTCACACTCATGAGGGTCACTATGAATTATTGGTCATGCCCTTTGACCTATGTAATACTCCCTCCACTTTCCAAAGTCTCATGAACCATGTTTTCCATCCTTTTCTATGAAATTTTGTCCTAGTTTTCTTTGATGATATTCTCATCTATAGTAAAACTTTGGTAGACCATCTTACCCATGTGGATCAAGTTCTCATTCTACTCCCTCAGCACCAACTTTTTCTTAATAGATCTAAATGTGCCTTTAGAGCTTCATAAGTGGAGTACTTGGGTCATATTGTCTACGAGGATGGTGTAAGGGTGGATCCTTAGAAAATTGAAGCTATGCAGGATTGGTCATGCCAAAGAACTCTAAAGAACTTGTGTGTTTTTCTAGGTTTAATAGGATATTATCGCAAGTTTGTCAATAATTATGGAAAAATTTCAGCACCTCTTATTGCTCTCCTCAAAAATAATTCTTTCACTTGGACTCCAACAGTTGATCAATCATTTCAAGCATTGAAAAAAGCCATCTGTACAACTCTTGTCTTGGCCCTTCCTAACTTCACAAAGACTTTTGTCCTCAAATGTGATTCCTGCGGGAAAGGCATTGGTGTAGTACTCATACAAGAAAGTATACCCTTAGCCTTCACTAGCGAACAACTCTCAGAGCGACATCTTGGCCAATCAATCTATGAAAAGAAAATGTTGGTTATTATGCATGTTGTGTATGTCTGGCATCCTTATCTCTTGGGGAAACACTTCCAAATTAAAACTAACCATCAGAGCCTCAAGTATTTCCTAAAATAGAGGATTTCATCCCAGGAGCAACAAAAATGGTGACCAAGCTATTTGGCTATGAGTATGAGATCATGTATAAGAAGGGAAAATAAAATGTAGTGGTTGATGCTCTGTCTAGAAAATACGAAGAAGAAGGATCCATTTTTTCCCTCTCCTTCATTGTACCAGATTGGCTCCACGTTGTTCACCAAGAATGGCTGCAAGACTCCAAAAATTCTTGATTGATCCAACAATTGCAAGACAATTCTACAGTTTCTTTGACGTACTCTTGGAACAATAAAGATCTTCACTACAAAGGCCATGTATATTTGATCCACCAGTCGCAACTTAAATCCGCAGTGCTTTCTGAGCTTTATGCTTCACCCACAGTAGGGTATTTCGAGTTTACCAAAAGTTATGAACAAGTTAAACATTATTTTTTCTAGGATGGTATGAAACAAGAGGTCTTCACCTTTATGGTTGAATGTGATGTTTTTCAATGCAACAAGGGGGAAACTATTAAATCTTCGGGCACACTACAACCGCTTCTAATGCCACCATCTATTTGGAGGGACATTTCTATGTATTTCATTGTGGGCTTACCTAAATCTGGCAATAAACCAGTCATCATGGTGGTAGTTGATCACCTTTCCAAATATGTTCATTTTTGTTCTCTTCAACACCCATTCACAACATCCACAGTGGCTCATATTTTCATGGATCATATTTTCAAGATTCATTGCATGCCTCATTCTATTGTATCGAATGGAGATCCCACTTTCACCAACATTTTTTGGCAAGAACTATTCAGGCTATAGGCCACAAAATTACATCTCATTGTTGAATGGTGGTATAACATATCTTACCGTACTGCTACCTACATGACTCCTTTTGAAGTAGTATACAGAAAAAATCCCTCGTTATTTATTTCCTACATACCAAGGGTCTCAAAGGTTCATTAGGTTGACAAAACTCTTACATTTCGTTCCACCATTCTTCATGCTCTCAAAGACAATTTGTTCATGGCTCAGAATCGTATGAAACAACAAGCAGATCAAGGATGTTGATAACACCAATTTAGTACAAGAGACCAGGTCTTTCTTCATCTGCATCCTTACAAGCAGACTTCACTTAAAGTTGAACATTGTCATAATCTTTCTCCCAAATTTTATCGTCCTTATACCATTCTCAAGCGTGTGGGACCAGTGGCCTATCAGTTAGCTTTACCCAGTCATTCTAAGATTCATCATGCTTTTCATCTCTCGTGCTTAAATAAGGTGATGGGAACTAAGTTCAAAACTCAAACCAATCTTCCAGAGTTGGATGTTGAGGGTTCCATATGGTTGCAGCCACAAGCATTCTTGGACCAGCGTGAATGTTGTCTATGTCAGGGCACCATCAAGGAGGTGTTAGTGCAATGGAAAGATACAACTACAGAATATGCCACCTGGGATTTGTCCACTATTCTCAAGGAATTTACTCATCTCAAGCCTTGTGGACAAGGTTGTTCTTCAAGGGGGAGTGCATGTTAGGGACCTAAAACCCTAACTTCTCATGTAGATAGAATAATATATTTCCATGTAATAAAGGTTGATACTAGTTAATAAGGCATATTTAATAAATATGAACAAGTCGATGTAAGAATACCTAATAGAAGCTTAGGCTTCTAGAAATATCCTCCTCTAGAATGTTCTTTAGAAGATAGAATTAGTATAAATAAGAGTAGAAGGTATGAGATGGATTTATCTTGAGAATTATTGTAATAGAGCTATGCTCTGCTGGAGGTTTCCCCCTCTAAGAGGAAAGTGAACATCATTTCCTATCAATAAAGGTATTATTTTGGTGGTGTGGTTTCGTGTATTATGTTGTTCCGCTATTATATTTTTGTTATCTGTTGTTATTTCGCTGGTATTCACTACAATATTCCTATTTTCTACTATTATAATAGATTTGGTTCCTAACACTATCTGGTCACACATGAAGACTGTAGAATTTGAGGGTGACCCCTCATACATAGGGGTACCTACCATACCCCCTTGTGGATGGGTGGGGTTTGTTGCAACCATTTGTTGAGGTTGAGGGGGGAAAGGATGGGTTAAAACAACAGGCTATTGGGGGACCTTTGTTGTGCCAAGAAATGGCAGACCTCATCTTTCTGGGGACACTGATGAGTAGGATGGTCCTTCCCACAAATCATGCAGGGTAATCAACTCTTATTTTTCTCTTTTTCTCCCCCCTGGTTGTGTTGGGTTGGAGCAGTCCCTTTCTCAGTATTGGAGTTTTTATTATTGTTCCTCTTCTTTCCTCTAGGTTGTTGAAGATTCTTCAGTTGCATGGATTGCACCAAATTCACCTCGAAGGTCTAAGTGGGGACTGAGGTAGTTTGAGAAATATGTACAACAACTAAAATGTTTGAATAAATGGTCATGTGACCCATCCAATCAACAAGTTTGCCAACAAAGGCATGGGAAACAGAACCAACCACACTATTGGCATGGGGTCCTTGGTTTAGTTTTATCAGATTCATTTATGGTTGAGGAGAATGTAGGATGATATCATAAAGAGTTCTTGAATGACAATAAATTAGATCTAAGTGTTGGCACGCAAGATGGCTTGCTCCTCAGTAGTCGTCCCTACCATAAAAACATCCTTGGTAATGGGTAGTATGATATATTTGGTGAACTAATCCATCAGGAGTTAGTTAGGAATTTGGGTCTTGATCATCTTGTGTCTTCGTTTCCACTCATGTATGTGATCAAAAATGTGAGTGGCATTATCTTGACACAAAAATGTCAAGAGCTTAGTTCATATATCATATCGG